>QGMF01000141.1:0-58624 GCA_007821475.1 Lachnellula arida
GGAGGAGAGAGGAGAGGGGGGAAAGGGATGGATGGGTTGACGAGGTCACGGGTGTTGGGAACGGGATTTATAAAAATATTTCTTTTTTTGGTGTTTCCGGGAAACCTTTAACGTGTAATCTTACAATCCAAGCATCCAAACCTCATTTTCCCAACTGAAGCTGACTACAAATTGCTCTCATGAGCCCTCTCTACCGCGGCACGGTTCGCCTTCAAGAAATCCTTACAAGCCTTCTTAAATAACTTTGCTCCCGCCCTACGCGCCCGCTCTTTAAGCTCAATGACATTATCAAGACTGATGAATTGGTAATCACCCTTTAATAACAGCTCTTCGACTTGAGATCGGAGCTCAGCCATGTCCCAACAGTCGGCACCCTGGTGGAGGTCGAGGAGCAGGTCAAGCTTTTCCGTGATTACACCCGCATTGTCGGTGGGCAAGACCTGCATCTCCTCCCAATCAATCTTGGCCTCGTATGCAAATTTGATCATTGTAGAGAGGGTGCGGTAAGACAAAAAGGTATCAGGATCTGTAATCTTGTCGTAGGTTATAATATCCTCCTTTGCTCCTTGCCAGCTGAATTGAACAGAACATTTTTTCGACATTGCTGCTAGAACGATTCGATGTGCCTTGATAGACTGGCCCTCAGTACAGCATGTGATATCTGTTAATTCCCCCTTCTCTCTCTTATCCTGCAACAATTTCGCCAGAGAGCGGCCGGGCTTACGATCCGGAAGTGTGGTAATTGGTCGGTTGATTATGTTGCAGCCCAAAGCTCGGAGGAGCTTTTCGTAAGGAAGCAAGCTTGGTCTGACAGCCTTTACATTCCCAGAATCGTAGGAAATAGACAAGGCCAGATTCTCAACTCCATACCACGCCGACTGCAACTCCTCCATGCGCACATGAAGGTGATCCGACGAGTTTATATTCAGCCAGACTGCGGAGTTGTTGGGATCGTAGCTGGCCTTGCTCTCATCGATGCGGTTTTGAAGCTCCTCGTAGGTACGATGCAAATCGGCCAGATAATCGGAAAGCTGGAATGCTGGTAGTTGTGGAGCAAGACTCTTCAAGTGTAGCAAGTGTTGCCACACCATTTGAATCTTTGGTTGGCCTTTGCTGGAAACATTGCTTAGAACTTCTCTCGTCGGTTCGTGGATCACAAATGATGTCTGGCTCCAACAAACCGCAACATGTTCGTATGAAATAACCTCGGACAGACACAACAAACGCTTCTTGGCAGCTACAGAACCCATAGTGCCTCTTCTGTATAGAGGTTCATGGCCGAAACCTGTAAAGGTTTCGAAGACTGGTTGCACCGAGATAGCAGCCCAATCTGCACTATCAAAAGCTCGGGTGGTGGAATCAGAGGCAGCCAATGCGGCCAAGACGACCTGGGTGTCATTTTTCAGTTCCGTATCAATGGTTGGGTCCGCTGCATTAAGACGAAGGCTCATCTCTTTAACACACTCGAGGTAGTGTTCTCCCTGAATCACCTTATCAACACGACTGCGAAGACCCAGTTTCAACCAAAACAAACGATTGCTTTGCAGTCTATCATGAAGGAATTTGGCGTTGTGTTGATTTCGGAAAGAGGATATGAAGAGGGAATCAGTGTGATCGTAAAGCTCGCTGGGAGTTCTCATTTCGATGTTCCCATCAACCCCAATTTTGGTTCGTCTGAGAATCATCAAAGCTTGTTCTGAAAGAGAAACGTCTGAGATGGCACCGATGAACTTTGAAAAGAATTCCCTATTGGTCTTGTCGAGAGTCTGTGGCAAAGGCAAAACATAGTTTAGAAGGACTGGCTCAGTGCGCAATTTCATGACTCCTAATTTCGCAAGACAATCTTGGTTTTGCTGGACCTTAACAAATTCCGGGTCGACGAATCGATGGCGCTCCCACATCCATGGTACTACAAGGTGAGCATTGATCGCCACGAGAGCGTCATTTGCAGATATGAACTCCGCCTTGGAAGAATGATGGAAGCTCGGCCACAGCGGGATGGATTTCAAATAAGCCAAGACGCCCTGAAAGTCTTCTGATTCATGCTCTGATATTCGGGCCACAACGTGGGATATCACAAGCCCACGAAGTATCTAAAGGTTTACGCGTTGTTAGGACTTGTCAAACCCAGAGTGCCTAATGAAATGCCTAGATATTTGTAGGGGAGAAAACTTACCTCAAGGTGCGAAACATCTAAACGAGTCCGAAAGAAGGTCTCGATTGCAGGCTTGCTCGAAGTTGTAATCATTCGTAGCGCTCGAATAAGCCTATAAAAAGAGTCTCTTGCATGGAAAGATGTTTGAGTGCTGGCCATAGATGTTGGCATCCATTTGGGGTCAAAGCGGTAGAGTTCAGGAATGCATCCACAAAGATTCTGATGCTCCTCCTTACAAGGTTCTACAATCGCCGGCAAGGCATAGAATTCCATTGGTGTGGCATATATGTCTGTGCCGTTGAGTGATGCTCGGAAGACCCCGACATCATAATTATCAATTTCAGGTGAGTAGTCGACAATATCTCCCTTGCGCCGAGAGTCCCACCATTGCCAGAATGCGGTAAGCCATGAATCTGCATCCGGATTTGGGGACAACACTGCAGTCTTCATTGCCAGCAATCTCTTGACATGACAAAGGCCTAAAGTCACCAGATTGAACTTTTCACTTCGTACTATTCGCTCGAGTTTCAACCCAGCTTTGGAGGGAACCAAGTATTTTTTGGCGAAGTCAAAAAGTTCCAACTCTTTTTCGGAAACCAGGTAGTAAATGGATGGCTGAGTATCGGCGCTTCCTACAAGCTGTAAAGGAGCGAGACTTCCATCTGCGAGAGGTATAATGTGGCAGTCATCCAAGTCTTCGAGGTCCGCATCAGCAGGAAGAAGTCGGTCTACTAGCACTTCCCAAGTGCGCGGATTTGCATTCATCTCTTTTAGAAGACACTCATTCGCATGAGCTGATTTCAGAAGTTGCCGCAGCGTCGAGCCTGTGATGGAGTTCACTTTGAGATTAGGTAGTTCCTTAAGACGTCTTGCAACTTCTGCTGGCACCTGGCGGACTAGATTGGCTTCCAACGAGATGAGCAGAGGAGCGAGTATATCGGAAGAGCCTTTGGGTAGGAAGTCAAATACAGCTTGTCTGATGTCAAACAACTGCGCTGCTCGGCGTTGAGATATAACCATAGCTGGCTGAGCCTTGGGAAAGATTCGCGAAGAGCTTGAGGGCAGCTGCTCCCAGAAAGACGTATAAAGAAGCTCTGCGCAGCTTCTCTTGGGAGGTTGCTCTTGAGGCCAGAAGTTGAAGACCTCTTGCCGGACCTGCTGTCCAACATCGTCAAGGAACGACATATACAATTTTGGCAAGGCATCCTGGAGAAGATACCTGTTCCATTGAGCTCCGTGTGATTCCGCTCCGTCTTCGTCTACCGAAATAGATTGCCGGTCACCAGAGAGCAAGAATGTTGCGTGAACATGCACAGGAAGATCCGAGGATATTGGAAGTGGAAGTGTGTTGAACATGCGTCGTTCTAGGGGCTTTGAGGGCATAGGCATTGCAGCGTCATCCGATTTGCAAGAAAGTAAAGCAGCGAGCCCGCATTCAACGTTCTTCATAGCTCTTTTAGAGGTCTTTGGAAGACGGTCGACTTCTGGGAGCAAGTCCTCAATGCACACCCACCATCTGTCTCTACCAGCAACTGCAGAAGCCCCATTCTTCGTGAATTTGCATATTACCGGCTCAGAGAACGACTTCGCATCCTCATCCACCGAGGCTAGTCGAGTAACGGACCATCCTGAATCAGGATCACCCTGAATGCTGAAGTCAATAGACTTGATTTGCCTTAGAAACAAGAGGGATACACGGGCTTCATCAAAGTAATTGTTCATGAGCCGGCTGACCTCGCTGATGCTCAAGTCTTTACTGTTTGTTCTCAAGACAGATTTTGCCTTGGCAGCCCGGAGCGGGAATCGGAAGATTGTCCCGGGGTAGCTGTCTTGGCTTCGGTCATAGCCCCATAGATCCTGGAATGGAGCGAGCTGGTCGCCGCAAGCCTCCCTGAGTTTGGATAACTCGAGTTTGACACCCGGCTTTCGCTTTCCCTTGATTTGGTTCTTTGGTAGAACCTCTTGCCGTGGACTATGCATGACTGATTAGTATATAAAAAGCTAGGAATTAAGCAATACTTACTCGAGGATAAGGAGAAACTTTCCGGACAAGATCATAGGAACATCAGTCCAATGATACATGGTCTGAGAGCCACGTCCAAATTGGCCAATTTTCTCTTTATCTTGAGATTTACTGCCTTCTCCAACGTTTTTGAACCCCTTGAAATCATTGTCGCTGAAAACTAGAGACGTAATATTAGTTATTGATTTTCTAGATGATAGAAATTCACTCACCTCCATTGTTGTGAACGAGAAGTGCTGGTCCTTGGAAAATGCCCATTTCTGGAGTGAGCAAATTCTTGCAAGAATGACTTCTCGGATCCAATAGCCAGCTAACTTCTGAAGTTCCCTGAACATCATCCGCGTTTGCAAGATACTCTCTAAAGGTTGTCTTGACAGGGTATCGATCCAAAGTATCCGAGATGCGGGTTGTGACACTCTCCCGCTGGTCGAACTCATCTTCGTCATCAACATCTTCGATCTCTAGCATCCCCTTGACCAAGCGTTCCCTCAAGCTTTCAATTCCAAGACTATGAATTGTATTTCTCGGAATATCAGGGTGAGCAAGATGGACTTTCTGCTTGGCTTTCAGAAGCCCGAGGTCATTGTAGTTGATATCATGAATTGGCTGAAAAACTCGGGATTCATCGACGACTTTCAAGGCTGTAAGAGATTCCCTTGGAAACTTGCAAGCAAATTTTAGGATTTCGATTGCAACAGCAAGATCTGCATCATCAAGGACCGGCTTCGACTCTAATAAAGTCTGAACGTGGATCAGATCAATGAGCTGCAGTTGGTCTCGAACGCCAATATTAAGCAGTAGATCTTCATGGACTTTCCAGAAGTTGCGGTCAACGTTGGCCAGATACGGCTGCAGACGCTCGTACCCTGGAATGGATTGTTTTGAGGGACGAAAGGCTTGTGACGGCAGGATAAACGAGCCACTGGTGTCGAAGACGCACTCGAGATTCATTAAATCGTTCGTCAACGGCTCTGTCAGCTTGCTCCGGGAAATGTAAGAAAGGACTGCGTCGACAATACTCTTTTCCTTCTTGGTAATACCGTACTTCAACTGCAACATCAGAATTTGACTCGACAGGGCGTTCTCCCAGCCAAGTCGCTCTTGCCACTCTTTTGAAATGGATATATCAAGAATTGGAAGTTGAGAATTGACTAGCGTTCGATCTCTACGGCTTCGACACTCATTTGAGGCTCGTAGTGAACGAGTATCATTCAAATCAACGGTTGGAAGCCACTTGAGATGGCGCAATTCTGAGTACTCCTGCTTGTTCGGCGGAGACGTCCAGGTGATCTCCGATTGCAATAACTTGTGAGCGCGCTGCCGAATTTCCTCGAATGGGTATTTGGAGCCTGCGTAACAGTTGATTCGGTGTTGAACAACATCTTTATCCACCGCGATCTTCAAGCCACAGCCTTTCAAAGCGACTTTGAATTTGTCAAAGAACTTCTTTTTCGGAAGTATTCCCTCGTCGTGAAAACAAAGTTCTGTCAGTTGCAGCACCGACGGGTCGATAAGCTCTCTAGCGCAAGCAAATTCGCAAGTTTCTTTTCCGTCCAATTTTGCCACAGGCACCATGGGGAGTGTCTGAAGCTTCTTTTGGGTCGCGAGCGACAAGCAAGAGAACTGTTGAAGAATGAACTCTGCTAGTTGTTCCTTGCTAGCGGGGGTCCAGTCTTTCGACTTCTGGCTTGACCAGTGCGGAATGATATGGTTCTGAATTAGTTCAACGGTGTTGTAGCACCTCAGCCCAAGAGTTTCAAACAACTGTTGCGATAAGCTTGACTCTTTGGCAAATATGAATTGAACTCCTTCAATCTCGGGGACTGGGATGACGCCATCAAGAAGTCCGAACGACTCTTTACAGGCAATCAAGTTAGTCCATGTCAATATGGATTTCCTGTAATCTTATTAGTCAATGCCAACTAAAACAAGAAGAAGCTTACTAACATTTTGCTTTTCTCGAGGGTCCATGACACTCTTTGGAATATTTTCAGCTTTCGCAAAATGCCGAAGACGGTTTCACGTTCTGCGGAAGTAAGCACTTTGGACAAGTCGGACATGATGAGCTTTGCAATCAAGTGTCTATCTTTGTCTGCGACACCATCCAGCATAGGAAACGTCTGATGTAGCCATTGTACAAAAGAAACCAAGCTGCTGCCATCTTTAATGAAAAGCGTTGACATAGCATTTTTGTTTCGTAACAGAAATGATACAGATTGGGGGACAAGTCCGGCTGGTCTGGTGTCCAGCAGTGGCAGTGGCTTGTTTGACGACTTCGAGTCCAACTTGCGCATCAGGTCTCCCAATACCCCTTCAGGAGCGATATAGACTTGCGAGGCTGACGCTCCGGGTTTAATCTTCCGGTGGCGGCCGTTGCTAAGCGGAAGGAGCCACAAGAAAGACACCTTCGTGTCAAGAATGTCAATATCACGCATTGACATCCAAGTCCACACTTCGGAAACAAAAGTCGCGGCTTCCTGCGTCAGAACTACCGCATCCTGATCTTGTGGCAGCTCTCGGAAAACAGTACTCTTGCAATAGTCTCCTATAGAATCTGCCGAGTAAAAGCAAATAGAAGGATGAATGCTTGAGTCCTCGCACCCTTGCTTCAAGAAGACCTGAGTTGCCTTGGAGAACTTTTCCAGATCGAGATTTTGGGATTTTTGGAGCTTGAAAAGAGACTTTTCAAAGCCATCTTTATGAATGAAAGTAATGCCATCATCAACGGAGTGATGGCTTCCATCCATGTACGGAAACAACGGAAGTCCTCCATAGTCGTTAAAGCCTGGCTCCGTCAAAAGATACTCGGCAATTCGATGCTTCGTTAAGTCACTCCATAACTTAAAGTTGACACTCACAGTCCTCAAGAACTGACAGAGCATCGAGGGTCCCAATATTCTTCCCTTGAACAGGCGCTGGGCCTTTTGCTGTAGTTGTTCCGGAACGTATACAACTGGCGCTCCTGCTTCCCGAAGAGCTTCTCTCAAACTCGCATCGCTAACCCCTGTGTAAAGCAGACCATCCTTTGCAGATACATAGCCGACATCAGAAGGCCAAAGGGGTAGTAACTCTCTTTCAATGACCGAGAGAATATCTTCAAGAGCATTATTCAAGTGGTCTCGGGTGCCGTCGATGTTTTGAGGCCATCTCTCGAATGCTGGCTGGTCAGGGTGCAAAACGGCCAAATGGTTTAGAACGTGCGTCCAGGCAATAGGAACCAGATGCTTAAACAGAAAACCATTCCATTTTGCCGGATCTTGATCCTGAATACCACGATCGCTCAAGTGGTGAAGTCGTGCACGATCTGGCGACAGACTGAACATCCCATGAATGTGTACAGGCTGCCTACTTTCGATTGGTAGCGGCAAGACGGTAAAGAGTGACCCATTGACAGTTTGCGTGGACTTAAGCTACAAACTTGTCAGCGGAAAAATCACCGTACGAGTCCTGGAAATCGACTTACCGGAAGAGGAGCCGCAACTGCTACCCAAGGTAGCAGATTCTGAGTGACTGCCCAATCACGAAGACTTCCATCCATTAAGCCACCATTGATGCTATGATGAACAACGAAGGCACTTTGCTTTGACTCTGTTGCGGTCTTGGTCTCGATAGATACTTGAAACGACAGGTCGAAAGAGTAGCTTGGGTCTTTTAGGGCGTACTTCACGGCATCGTTAACTTGCGACTTGTGCCTGCAAATATTTAGTAACGAGGCACTGGGAGGGAAGAGTTCCCGAAACTTACGAGCGAAGAACATCATTATCTGTCATCTCAATCATGATCGATGACCCCGAGGAACCAAGCTCTAGCTTCTCCACGTTTCTCATAAACAACAGCCCGTGATCTGCGAAATCGGCCGCGAATGTTTTGAGGATCTCCGCCATTTCTTTTACAGTAGTCGTGCGAGATGAAATTTTGCTTTTCAGAGCTTGGTCTGGGTTACGCAGCGGGATGCGAATGATTGTCCCCTCAAGTGCCTGATCAAATCGTCCCATGACTCGCTGGTACGCGGCCATTGTGTTCTTAATGGCCGGATCTTCATGATCATGGACAAAATTGTAGATCGGACCACCCATGCTCTTTCCTTCAGACCACTCATAGTGTGGATCGAGGATGAGAATACGATCGCGTGATACGATTGATGGCGAGTCCGTCCAATTGTATACCTAGATTCATCAACATTCACTCCCAACACTTTGAGATGGCGGTTTAGTCTTTCAGGTGAAGGCGAAGTGAAGTACTTACGGAGTTGAAACCACGTCCAAACTTGCCAGTGGTTCTGCCATCATTTATCTTGCCCGAGTCACCTATGTGTGCGAGACTCGTAAAGTCCTTGTCGGTGAATTGCGCATTGTTGTACGCCAGCAAAGCTGGGCCTTGGTACTGTCCCAGGAGATCGTGTAAAAGCTCGTTCGTTGGGTGGCTTCGCTCGTCGAGAACAAATCGCTGGCAGTCGAGTTAGCTATATTCAAAAGGGAAGGAGCTCTCAAGTTGCTTACAACTTCAGTTGCACCTGCGTCATCTGCGTTTTGGAGGAGCTCTCGAAGCACTGTACCACCTGCCGGGTAGTCTCGACATATGTTCCGTAGAGTAGTTGTTATGGGCTGGACTTGAGCATTATGCCCAATTGGCTGTGGCGCCATTGCCGTGGTTGTCGTATTGTAGACGGTGCACCAGGTGTGTGTGGATGGGGTGTTGTCTCTTAACAGGTTTGGATATTCGTGAAGTTGAAGAAGAGGAAGAAGATCGATGTTGACGAAGAATTTTGTTTGGGAAGCATGGCGGTGGAAAGTGGTAGTAGCCTTGTCCCTTTGTTGGTGTTAGCCTTGCTTCCAAAAGAAGACAACAGCCTCCCTTTTCGGACTCGCTTAGCAAAATCTGCCTCAAGCCTTGCTTCTGAGGCTAATATCTTCCACCGGTCAGCCATCCATATTTTTCTCGTGGAAGCGGCAAAAAGAATCTTTATGAATGAACCAGCAATTCACTCACTCAATTTGATACTTTGACATAACCCCACATCATCCAATTCACCTTCCCAGGATGAAGCAAAGAAAATATCTCCAATCCGGAGCGAGCTAAATACATCCTAAGAAAACTCGCCTTCCACTAAACAAACTTACACATTGGGAATAGTGAAATCTCTCCTCCATCTTCAACTTCCAATGCTCTTATCTAGCCCCCGACCTCAAGCTGACAATTTCCCCCTAAGACAAGACTTAACATCAACGTTAGAACTTAGAGCCCCAACCTGAATGCGAGTTTTGCCTCCCTTGCATTCATATCTTCCCCTAATCCCTGATTGCTCCCTAACAAACCCATCTCCCAAAACATGGAAACCCCTCCGCAAAAGTGCTACAATGATAGCCGTTCTGTAAACCTCCATTTCCACTCGGATCGCTCCTGCCTTCCCTCCAACAATAATAAAAACGCTCCAGGCGACCTCTTCCACTACCCTGTACCACAAACCGCAAGAAGAGAAAACAATTCCATTCAGGGTCCAAAATAACTGCCTTGAACCAAGCTCGTAGTATGCTTGGGCTACAAATTAATATCGCTCAGTGGACCTGGCTGTGGTGCAATAGGTGTAGCAACCCCTTGACGACATAAGACTTGGAAAGTATGAGAAAACACTGGATCGCAGTAATCCAAAGAAGCTTTCCAACTACCTTCCTCAATGATTCGTATACCCAGCAATTTCTAAATTCAGCACTAGGAGCAAAGGAAGTCTCTCTCTTAGCCGAGGGGTCCGCAGAAAGAGACTTCTTAGTCGACAAAGACCAGCTCAACAGCTAGGATAGTCGCTGAAGATATTTGGATTCAGTTACTAGTACTTGTGTAATCCAAAATGGCTTGCTTACTGAAAGTTTTGACCCTCGTAATCAGAGCGAGTGTAAATGTTGACATTGTGTATCCAGGCCGATCTGAAATTCGCTCTTGAGCAGACTAGTTATACTTGTTTGTCAAGTAATAACTGCACAATGGCCTCATTCCTAGCTTTTTTGGCCCTTGATAGCGCCGTTTCACCAAAAGCATCCTTCGGTCCAATCTCGGCCCCCTTCTCTAAAAGTATTCGAACAACAGCTTCGTGCCCTCCTCGGGCCGCTAACATTAGTGGCGTCATATCCCAACTATCTTTGATCTCAAGCTCGGCACCCTTAGCCAGTAATAGCTTAACGCTATCCTTATATCCATATCTGGCAGCTATTGACAGCGCCGTTCGGCCGTCATTGCCTTTCGATTCAACATTAGCACCCTTGGCAAGCAACAGCTTTACACTATCCGTGTGTCCATTTCTTGCAGCCTTAAGCAGCGCCGTCCAACCATTGGCATCTTTCACCTCAAGCCGGGCATTCTTTTCTAGACATAATTGTATAACAGCATTATGTCCGCAGAAGGAGGCCAGTGTCAGTGCTGTATCACCGTCTTCGTTCTTCGCTTCATAGTCAGCACCATTTTCCAGCAATAGATTTACACAAGAGCTGTGCCCATCATTTGCAGCTAGCATTACCGGAGTTCGACCATGCTTATCAATGCAGTTGATATTGCAATTGCTATCAAGAAGGGCTCGCACAACAGCGGTATGTCCTTTACGAGCAGCAAATGCTAAAGGCGTCAAGCCCGATGACTCCTGTCTGTAATTGACATCGGCTTTGTTTCGAAGAAGAGATCGCACGACGGCCTCGCGTCCAAAATCAGAAGCTGCTGTAAGTGGTGAGAACCCCTCATCATCCGTGGCATTAATATCAACCCTGCCTGTTTGAAGTAGTGATTGCACGACAGCGTTGTGTCCGCGGATGGAAGCAATCCAAAGGGGCGTTTTGCCTGCGTGGCCTATCGGATCGATGTTGACCTTGCACGTCTGGAGCAGATATTTGACTAATCCATCATACCCCACCTTTGCAGCAATGTGTAGTAAAGTTGTTCCATAGCTCACCAGGCTTGTTTTCCAGGTAACGTCAGCTTTGCCAGTCTCGAATAATATACCGACCATTTCCTCGTAGCCATTCGCAACTGCAAAAAGCATTGAAGTACCCCCGCCGTTGGTTTTCGCTTCTACATTTGCACCTTCTTGCAAAAGCAATTTGACCATAGCCTTCTCATTACAGCGAGTGGCTTGTATGAGTGGCGTTTCACCTGCGCTGTTTTTAGAATCGATGTTAAAGTTGCTATTCTCGAGAAGAAGTTTGAATATCGTCTCGTTTCCAAAACTAGCAGCAATATGTAACGAGTTAAATCCCCTCTGATCCTTTTCTGCTATATCTGCGCCTCTTTCTAATAGCAGTCTGACCATACTATATTCCTTTGACATGATAGCGAACATAAGTGAAGTTATGCCTTCACAGTCTTTGGAATCGATGTGGTCCTTGCTATTCTTGAGCAAAAGAAGCCTGATTATTGCTTGTTGCCCAATTGCAGCAGCAACATGTAACGAGTTACATCCGTTCTCGCAATTTTCTGTTGCTTTCGCGCCCTTGTGTAATAACGATTCAATAATATTCTCCTGGCCTCTAGAGGCAGCGTCCTGGAGTGCGGTACCGCAATTTTCGCTTTGGCTATGGGAGTTCACATGAACCCATCTGTCCAGAAGCCCTTTTTGATAGGTGCCGGCATAGGTAGCTTGAAGTATGCGCTTTTCGAAGAGTTGCTTTCTGCTTTGCCCTAGTTTGGCCTCTGCAGATTTTGCAGGTCTCCCTGGAGTAGACGAAGCAGTCAACTTGGTCGAAATTGCCGCCGATGGGACGGGCTTTTGGGGAATTGGCGGACGTCGAGTTGTTTTGTCATTTCCAAGGGGTGCTCCGGCCGACAGCGTTGGGCTTTCCATTTGCTCTTTGATTTTCTTGAAGCTTAGTATTTCCACTGCGATAAGTTGCCCAGAAGAGCTATTCAAGGCAGAGTTTGAATGTAGTACTAATGGCACATCTTCGACACCTCCCTCTAGGATCCAGCTGGACTGCAGAGCTTGGCTTGCCGAAGGACGGAGCTGCGGGGAAGGAGTAAGAAGCTGTTGTATAAGCTCGAGGCCGCTCTGACGTATCTTGCCACTGAGAGCATCTCCCGGGAAAGGTGCTTTACCTTTACAAAATTTTCTGAGGACCTTTGGCGCCGATGGCGAGAATGGTAATTGGTTTGTTACTAATTGAAATAGAACGCAGCCCAGCGACCAAATATCCACGGCATTGGTATAGACATAAGTTTTAAAGGAGCCTTTGCCAGCTGTTAGCGGACTGCAGCCTAGAGTTACTGCCATATCAGGATCAACCTCTGGGGCTAAGTAGCCTTCCGTTCCGATATGAGTGGTGCCAATACGGACAGTTCCTGGCTCTGGGTTGGCGCGCTTTGTGTTCCAAAATCTCCAATCTTGATCCACCATGGGCAGTTTCGCACAACGAAGATGTTCTTGCATCTCACTGTTAGCTGGAAAGTACAATATGATGAAGATTTATTTTTGGTACGTACCTGTGGTTTGAGATCTCGATGCATGAAGCCATTCGCATGCATGATCTCCAACCCTTCTAAAAGCTGTTGGCAGATTGTCTTAAGATCCCCCTCACTCTTAGAATATTTGGCCCAATGACTCAGGTCCCCCAGAGGGAGATATTCCATGGCTAGGAACACAAAGTCATCATTCTCATACCACCCAAGAAAGTCCACGAAAAGTCCGTGTTGGGAATACTAGTTTCTGGTGTATCAGTCTCCTAGATTCTTCTTTAAACTTGTATCGGGTTCCCACCTTCGCTTTGGAGAATTTTGTGAGAGCCCTTATCTCCTCCTTATAATCAATCTTGAATTTCTCCGCAGTGCTTTTCAGTACCGCTTTCACAGCCCGCTTTGAACCGTCGGCAGTTGACTGCAGCCGAACACTCCCAAATCCACCGGAACCAAGGGGCTTATCCTCAATGGCCCATTGTTGTTCTATCCGAACCTTGCGCTCTCCTCGTTCTCTGTCGCTGCGATACGAAAGGTGGCGAATAACGCGATTGTCCTCGAAGGCTACAACAAGCCTATAATCGTCCAAGTCGTCGGCCATCTTTTCAGACGAGGGCTATATCAATATCTTCCTTGAGCAACAGAATCCGGAATACGAGAAGGTACGTCGTGTTGCTAGCAGTGTTTCGTCTCCTCCTTGAGGTGGTAATGTAGATTTTGTGCGGACCCGGATAAGCGCTGAAAAGTAATCCTGTACAAGGTCCTGTACGACCATGCCATCACCTGCCCATCACCTCCTCAGCCGCACTTGGTTCAAAAGCCAACTACCCGCGACACAATTATTACCATAGTAATAGCTCAGGGCTGCTAAAACGGAGCAAACCTCATCCACTTTTCGAAAATCCGTTGCATATATACTCCCTTCGTCTCCAGCATGGTGTGACAACTGGATTGGACCTCTCACCCCTGCAGTAAACATGGATCCTATTTCCGGGACCTTGATTGCTGTAAAGGTCCTTATTGTTTGCATCAGGTCTGTCTTCAAGGTTGATAGCCATTTACAAGCAGTACTGACGAGGACCACAACTGTAATGTAGTCACGCCAACACTCTCGTTGAAATGTACCGAGAATTTGCGAACATCGAACAAGAAATGACCGAAGTTACACTCCAACTCGAAGGACTCTGTTTAAGAATAGAGTCTCAACTCGAGTTCATGAACCAGGTATGGGCTGGTCTTCATGATGCGTTCCAAATGCATCAGGTGAAGACCCTATCTGTCCTGGAGAAGAAACTACAAGCCGCCCGCGACGAAGTCAGCAGCCTGATCGAAGGTCCGAAGCAGGGGAACTACTTCGTACAATTTTGGGGTAAAAGCAAAGGTCTTGGCAAGAGGTTGAAATATGCAACATGGGTTAAGTCTAGTCTGCAGGCCACCATGCACGGTCTCGATACGTGGTGGAAGGAGTTTGACATGTCTTGGTACATGATGGCTCGAATGTCGAGCCAAGTGCTGGATGAATCCATCAGAGCCCAAAAGCTAGTTTCCTCTGACTCAAGCAACGCCATCAACACCCTGAAACGGCTACGAAATATTACCAACCACGAGAGCAGGACAACACCAGATGACAAGGCATCATCTGCGGTTCTTATCAACAAAGAATTTCCATATCAGCAGGCAATACCCTTTTGCTCGGCCTTCTTGACCTTCGATCCCAAGATCAACGACACTCTATTGCTAGACACAATCGTCCAAAACACACTCACCGATTACAAAACTGCTCGTAGGGACATTGAACGCATTGCGGTGACGCTACAGGCCATCGAGCCCGTCAATTTCGGTCTTCTTCGATGCCATGGCGTTGCTAAATCCAGAGGTCCCCATCCGCTATACCAATTCGCCTTTATAATGCCATCAAATTGCCAGAGTCCCCGCAGTCTCCGAGATCTGCTCGTCTCGCGCGTTCCGTACACATTAAACCAACGTCTACAGCTCGCACGACAGATGTCCCGGGCCGTTATGCTAGTCCACGCCTCATCGTTCGTGCACAAGAATATCCGACCAGAAACAATTATTGTTGCCGAAAGAAAGGAAGACGCTAATAGCAAGTGGCCTTTCTTGATCGGCTTCGAGCGTTTTCGCTTGGCTGAGGGGAAAACATTCCGAAGGGGTGACGATTCGTGGGAGAAAAACTTGTACCGCCACCCAAGTCGGCAGGGAGCTAGACCGGACGAGGATTACATGATGCAGCACGATATCTACTCCCTAGGTATCAATCTTTTGGAGATAGGTATCTGGCAGTCCCTCCTTGAATGGTCAGAGACAGCCCAATCCTTCACCCCACAGTCTCAACTGGAGATTGATATTGGTGGCGACTCCAAAAAGTTGCGTGAGAGAGCATTGAACACCAAGAAGATATTGATAAAAATGGCGCGAGAGATATTACCACAAACAATGGGGCAAACCTATAGTGGCATGGTGGAATCGTGCCTCACTTGTCTGGACAACTCTGGGAATTCTTTCGGTGACGAAGATGAACTTGATGATGACGATGGGATTCTTGTCGGCATACGATACATTGAAAAGATTTGGACAGAGCTACAAAAGATCCGTATGTAATAATCAGCTTCAATAATTTATACTGTGTTCTGTTGTTTTAAATGTTTCATTGTTTTTGGATCCATATTCTTTTCAGTAACTAAAATTTAGGTACAAAATGCACTATCTGGATGGCGTCTAATTTACAGTGCAGAAAATGATTGATACATATCAATCAAAAAGTTGGATGAAAACAAAATGAAAACGCTTATAGCATCCCGCCTTCCTAGAATGCAAGTGAAGTGTAAACATATAAGTGCAGTTTTCGTATAAGTCTGCCTAATAATAGGTACTCGGCGCAGACAGACGTATATATCAGTTATATAAGGCATCCCTCATCCTAATGCGATTAACTCAGGCTATATATAGCTTTGTCCCATGCTAGACCCGCCCTACAGCTGCAAAGGCTCTGTCATGACATGGAAAAACGCTATTAAAACCCTATCAAGCTAATGTATGCGCACGAGCGACTCCGGGTACAGTTATCGCCCTTCTTGGACCTGGCTGGCTGTACAGCCACCAGGCCAAAAGCTCTCGTCGATGTCCAGTACAAAGACATCGAGTTCCAATTGTTTCCACGTCCGATCAAGGGCCGACCGATCAACCTCAAGCGGGTTAAGAGGACCGGGGGGGGAGAGAAAGAATTGAGTAGCGTTCTGCTTTTAACGAGCAGTGTGCTTTATCTTTTCGGTCGGCTAATTCAAAACAGGAAGATATTTGCATTCTACGAAGCAGAGGATCTAGCATGTTGCGGAGTTACTTTTATGCTGGCTTTGGCGCTGGCTGATGATGCATTTAAGAACAAGTTCACTTCTGTGAAAGATATCTACCGTCTGGTTGTTCCGCCAGATACCGACCGCATTCGTCTCCAGTGGGACGAGGAATGGGCTGAACGACCTGTCTTCCGCAACATCGAGCACACTGCGAGTGGGGTCCGCATCTCCAAGACCAAAGCTCTGCAGTATATACGAAAGACCGGCATCACCTCGTCCGCCTCGGCCGGACATGTGGGTTTGAGAAGAGACTCGAGTTCTATGACCTGCGGCGAGCTTCGGGGAAAAGGCTGAATGGTAAGTCTCGAGCACCTCCAATCCCCTCCCCCCCAAGAACCCCTACCCTTCTCCTCTGAGAGTTGCCGCTATGCTTGGCTAATCATGTGCCGCCACAGAGGAGGTGACTAGTAGGGTGTTGGTGCCGGGAACTGTAAGCGGAGGAGGGCCCGTGGCTTGGGAGCTCAACCATGGCCAACAAGGTTGGATCGAGAAATCTGGTGGAGAAATTTGGGTTTATACGACGAAAGAGCAGAACTTGGAAGCTCAACTGAGAGTGAAGCTGAAACGTTTTCCCAAAGGCTTATCGTTGTTCCGAGACTGGCAAGTCTTGAGGGAGAGACAAGATGCCACATTCGAAGCTGAAGAAGTTGTTGTATTCGGAACAATTAGAGCAGTTTCTAAATACCGCGACTAGACACTAAAAGAAATTGGACAATGGAGCAATCACTAACACATTGCAAAGGGATCTTGGGGTCGGATTTCAAGGCCGGAGGGGAGAAGAGAAGCATAGATAGACAAAGTGGAAGTCTATGGTCTGCAAAGCTCGGGGTTTATGTTTCAGGTGTCTCTTGTGAACGAATTCCACACCTGGCGGCAGAAGATCTCTTGACAGCAGCGATATTTCAATCTGTTCAAAGCATGGAGCGTTCCTCGGAATGCCACCTTGTCAATTCAGAAATTCAGAGGTTTTTGTGGTACGCCAACCACAATATCCCCGCCAACCGAAAGGTCTGAAGTACGAGTTTGACAATGTCAGCTTGGTGGAAATCTAAAACGATCACTAGAGACAAGAGTGACTTCTTCATTTATTTGCTATTTTCAAAGTTCAGATTTGACTACTTGCTCACCCTTTTCACAGCGATCAGGCATAAGACAGGCGTCGAATCCATCCACCATACCCCGTCTAGCCACCATGGCAGCACCTCTTGCAATAGCAAATAAGCTCTCCCCGCCGTTACTTGTATAATTTTCCACCAATCCGAGCTCTTTTCCCGACTTGTGTTTCTCCATAACAACCCTTATAATCCGTCGAAGTTCCTCTTCCGCGTCACCACCTTCAAAACCCAGGAAAATAACCCGGTCAACACTTTCTCCCTTCCTGACAGAATCTTCAATCACCCTCTTGACATCCTCCCAGTATTTCTCTGGCTTCTTCTCATGGAGCAGTGAATCTTTTCCCAAGTTCAAATTCTCACTCAATCTCCGAGGCCAGAAAGTTCCCCACAACCCACCCCCCATCCAACGAGCGAGTAACGCGACGCCCAGACTAACGTCACTATAGGAAACTGACAAAACAACATCGATTCTCTCCTCCGGCGGCGGACAAGAATCGGGTGTCTGCTCATAGCCGGGTTCCTCCTCATAGCAATCTCCAATGCCGTAGAATCCGAGCGCGGAGCGGGACGCTAGGGTCACGGTCATGAAAAGCTCAAGAGCTGCGTCACGGGCCGCGACTTCGAATCTCTCTTTATAGATATGGCCCGTATCGGCTTCAAAGTCGGGGACTGAGAGGATGACAAAGGGGTATGCGAGGCCATATCTCGCACGAACTGTACCTTTAATCCCTGACAGCATTCCCGCAACTGCTGAAACCCATGGATCATCGAGTGTAGTAGCCTTGGCTATTATCTGTCTGAAATATTCGTAGAATATTGATGGACTCGGATTTCGGAATACTGATCTGGCGGTAATCGGAAGAGCATACTGAATTGCTGGTCTTGATATATAGGCAATTAGCTGGCTCCGATCGACGAGGACGCAGTGAGTACTTACAATTGAGACTCTTTCCCAGCGCGCACTCTTAATGCATCCTCCGCTAAGTCTTTCATAGCTTGAATATATACTTTCGTACCCGGAATTTTGACTACATCAACGATAGTTCCATTGCGATGTTTGATGGCCGCAGTGCTGTAAAAAGAAATATTCAGTTGAAATTAATATACAACTCGACGAGAGAAATTCCTTACCTATAGCCGATGGTCAAATCAACACCCAGTCCTAGTTATCCAAAATCAGGTTTTCTCATTTCTGATCGAAGAACCGGAAGCCAAATGTACCTGGTGCTCGCTGCAGTTCTAGAGGTCGACATTTCATGCATATCTCTGTAGCAGTTGCAGAAACGAAACAAAGGCCGAGTTTTATCAATAGCAACCTCATGATCTAAGATGTTAGACTTAAGCCTCTTACACATCGGGATAGAAGAAAACGTACTGCGAATAAAAATGAGGCGAGAGGAAAGTAGAGGTTGCTGAAGTATGCTATATCCGCTAAGGAAGCTGTTCATGACGCCGTCCTAATTTGGTATAGAATAATAGTTGCGTTGTATAACAGATGGAAAGTCCCTTGCGTGTTTGGAAGCGCGAGCGTAGCTCATAGCGGTGGTCGATAAATGGTATGCATCGCGCGTATATTCTCCTGCAAGCCAATGCTACGCTCTCAAAACCTTCTGGCAGAGCGTGTGATAATATTGTCGAGGAGTTCATTCGGTAGCTGCGTGAACATCATGGTGGTGCGTGAAGGGGAATCATTTATAAATAGACTTCATGGTAATTAAAAACTGTTACCACGACATACAGTACTAATCAAGCTCTCTAGTAATAAAATCAATCACTCACTTGATTAATGTGCATCGCGAATCTGATGCGTAAACACGGTCCTATCCACATTCGGATGCCCACCTCACAACTCCACGAAAGTCGCATAAAGGTCTTCTAAGATATACCATCAGTGCGTGCTGTCCTCCCTTCTAGCCTTCTAAGTTTCTTTAGGTACACTTCCTATTCGCATAAATTATTTAATAGCACCTTCTTGTTTAGAACATAGGACATCTTTCCCTAAACGGCAGGATCGAAGGAGTAACACGTGACTAGAAAACAAAATTATAAGGGGCTGTGTCTGTGGCAATAGAGTAGCAAATTTAAATTGAAAGGACTTTTAACACACTTTCACACTTTGCCAGAAATCAGAAGGGGGTAGAAAAGTTGCCTGAGAAGAAAATTTGCTCTAGTCTTCCTTGCTAGCCATCGAACTAACGCGCCGACTAGGCAAAGGAAACACCGATACGAGTAGATAAATCGCAGGGGAAAAGTTCGTATAAGAGAGAAGCAAAAGAGACGGAATGTGTGATCATGAGGAATGTGGAGATATTTAACTGCGGCGCATATCGAGTAACGTGACAGTGAGATGAGACAGAAATAGATTACTTCATACCTGGGGAATCTGCGCAGTGCGCAATGCGCATTCCTGCTAAGAGTAAAGATAATGCGCCCTGATAAGGCATCATCTTTCATGCACCCCATGGTGCCACCACCTCGTGAAAATATCGTGGCCCCATTTCTTTTAATGCAATAAGTGAACAAAGGACTTGAAACACTACCTGTACTGAAGTCATCACGAGACCTTGGTGGATCTTTGTCCTTCAATCGGTTTTCCTGCCGTATACCACGATGTCGGCGTAAAGCAGAGTCATATCTTTACGAAGTAAAAATTGCCCCGCGGACAGAGAGCATTCGTGAAATGACGGGTTGTTTGCCTCTCTGACTCGTATTACGGAGTATACCTCCGTACAGCCCGTATACTTCTAATTAGCAGGCGAAAGATCACCACCCCAAAGCCTTTATTGATATTGAATTCGGGTGAGTGGCACTCGTATATCTTTTAGCTAGTCTTTTAGTTAGTCTTTTAGTTAGGTCTTATACAAATATTAACGCCGTCAGCTCATCGTCATGTGAGGTTCTACTTCGTATAAATATACTGATCTTCGCCCACTCACGGCTAATTCCACTTGATCAGCAACCCCTTTACGGCAGTTCCGAGCCACACTTTAATGGAGTCGCCCCGCCAATAAGGCTCTTTCCTGCGCTTGGTCTTTGCAGGGGCCCCAGTTGGCTGTAACAATCCACTCAGCCTCTGGGCCAGTGGCTGACCACGGAGCAACAGCCGAGGGAATAGTGAGCAGACTTCTGTTTCAGATAGCATTCCATCGCTATAGGGGACATTACCTGGCATTTCTGCCTTCACCATAATTTTGTTTCAAACAAACCAACGCGACTGAATGCCTTTCTCACGGAATACAAATGATTTTTAGAGAATGTACCTCCGTATAGCAGATTAAGAACCAAAGGGATGGGTCGAAGAGAAGAAGGCTAAGGTACCTACCCCTCGTGTCCGTACCACGTAGTGTACCTGCATGGGTCACAAATTCACAACTGCAGATCCCGTCAGATCCCTTATCTAACCCCTTTAGGCGAATTGAAAGGATCTTCTGCCGGGATATCAATATTATCGACCAATCACAACGCTATACACAGAAACGGTAGCCTCCGTAGCCAATCAAGAGCACCCATCATAAAACCAGGGGCCGTTTGATGATTCCACATTAGGCAAAGTTAGCGCAAGGCTGTGCTGATGAAGTGGATGGGCGACTGGGCAACCATACGGTCCGTACGCAGGATTTGCTTATTATTTGGTTGTCTCGCTCCCTTCCCCTCTCCCTCTCCCTCTCCATATTTTCCCTCCTCCACCATAATACCCACCTTTTAGCTGTTGCTTCTTTGTTGACCCGTCGACCCTTCTTTCGTTTTACATAACAATCACCCTCGCTCAGCCGTCGCTCGTAATCTTGGGAATCATATAATTGACTGTCTCTCTCATCGATTCACCGAAGACCTTGACATTCACGCCTTGACAGCCTCAACACAAGAGCTTTTAAGCAGTCATACGAACCACCACAACGAGGAACGATCAAAAGAACACAAATAAGCTAGACAAAGCAGAGAAACTCAAGATGCGCTTCACTAACGCAACTGCGACGGCAGTCTTGTCTGCTCTTCAAGTAGCCAATGCTCAGACCTTCACTACCTGTGACCCAACAAAGAAGAGTATGTAGCCCTCATTCACTTCCTTCCGACTCTGTACTAACAACCATCCAGCTTGCCCTGGCGACAGCGGTATTGGAAACGGCAAGCCTTTCGACACCGACTTCACAAAGGTTACTGGCACAGATGCCCCAACAGGATGGACCTATGCGGATGGAACTACCATGTCATATGACAGTACGAACGGTGCAAACTTCCAGATTTCCACCAAGACCGGCGCTCCTACCATCAGCACCTCGCAATACATCATGTTTGGTAACGTCAGCGTATATGCCAAGGCTTCTCCAGGAACTGGTATTGTCAGCAGTTTCATCTTGGAATCTGATGACCTCGATGAGATTGATTGGGAGTGGCTTGGATCCAACGACGCCTCGGTAGAGAGCAATTTCTTCGGCAAGGGCAATGTCACTACCTACGACCGAGCCATCTACCACCCCATCGCCAACGCTGTTACTGGATGGCACACATACAACATCGAATGGACCAAGGACTACGTCAAGTGGTACGTTGATGATATGGTCACCCCTGTGCGCATTCTAGCCTACGACGACCCCAAGACCATCAAGGGCACCCAGTTCCCCCAAACGCCAATGAAGATCAAGTTGGGCAACTGGGTTGGATGTGCCGATGCCGCTGCTGCTTCAGACCCAAAGACTGAAGGCACTTGCGAGTGGGCCGGTGGACCAGCATCTTTCGACAGCGGTGCTTCATACAGCATGTATGTCAAGAACATCACCATCAGCGATGCTGGCTGCGGCGGAACCTACACATACACCGACCAGACCGGATCATACGGTAGCATCTCGTCATCCAACGAGGGAGACACGTGCGGCTCATCGGGAAGCACCAGCTCAGCTGCTGCTTCCTCAGTTGCCTCGGCTGCCTCAAGTACCGCCGTAGAGTTGCCAACAAGCTTAATAGCCGGAGCCAGCTCCGGGACCACCTCTGCTGCTGCAGCAAACGCGACTACCACTGCAAGCGCCTCTGCATCTTCCGTACCAGCAGGTGTCTCCCCTGCATCCGGCAACGCAACCGGTACAGGGAGTGGAAGTGGAAGTGGAAGCAAGAACGCCACCAGCACTGGTTCAGGCAGCTCAGGAGCAGGCGCAACAACAACCAAAGCCGGCGGTTCCAGTTCAAGCTCAACCAGCGCCCCACAAATCACAGCCAACTCCGCATCGTCCCACAAATACGGCGCCGTGGAGCTAGCCGTCATGTTCCTCGGTCTCGGCGTTGGATACCTCGTCATGTAACTGTAGCTTGTATCATCATTTGGAGGCAACATGGGAGCGAAATTTTGCATTTTCGGTCATCAGCGGCGTTTATGTATGTTTGGAGGAACGAAGAATGAATCTGGGTTGGATTGGGCTGCATTTCTGCATTTGGTGGCTGCGATGCGTCGCGCCACTTAGGAGTTAAATTGTCCATAAACCTTAGGTAATTTAGAATAAAAGACGTTTTCGCATTGATTATTTGTTCCTTGCAGATGAACGCAGTTGTTTTAAAATTGGTTAATTAATCTGTTGCCTTTCGCGTACTTGGTCGTTTATTAACGATAACCCTTTCACTTCCAGCATATGTTCTTATCTGTTATTAGTAGCATTACCACGTACTTTCGGTACTATGAATCTAGCAGTAACATCTAACTATAGCAAGCAACCTTCCTTCCTTCTTTTAGTACTATCCTACCAACGCCACTTAACATTCTATCCTATTCGCATTTCATATCCGTACCATCTTTTATAAAGCCTGCAATAAGCAAAGCGTTTTCCGTTTCATTTAACTTATTATGAATATTAGGAAGATTAACTATCGGAATGTATATGTCACGTATAACACGTGACCTTAGCGCCGATGACTAAGCAGAGAAGAAGCCACCACACCTTCTTCGTTCACAACCTGTAACTTAGACCTCGACACATAACATAGTAGCATAACTAGAAACAAGTCTAGCTAGCTAGCAATTACCCCCAATACCGTATCCCTGTGATACTAACAATTAGGAAGATTGATTAATAATAACTTTATAATTAAGCTCTTATAGTAGTAGCAGGCGTTTAGTTTCTTATAACTATTAGCTAAGTAAGAGATTGATAAATACTCTTAGCTTTCGTTAAGTGGAATGAATAAATGAGTCTGGATTGCTACCTACCTTACCTACCTTAGGTAGGTATACAAGTACGGAGGAGGCCGTCTAAGCGAGCCCCTTTACCTCCGCTTAAGCCTATAGTAGTACTATACAAGTACAGAAATACAGCTATACATGCTACCTACTTAATTACTTTCTCGGAGCAAAAAGATAAAATTATCAAGGATTCCTAATACAAAACTGCTGCAGAAACTGATATAAAGCAGCGGTATTATATGTTACAGTGCGCTGCAAGTATCTCGACTGCCTCCCGTCTGCAGTCCCACTGACCTCTATGATCCGCTTTGATATAAATGCAATTCCGGCAGAGTACTTTACGACGCCAAGCCACCTTTGCTCTTCGCTGTCGATGCGCTTCGTAGCCGCGTCCCATAACACGTTCCACTGGTCTAGTGCGCGTAGCAGGATAGAGGAGCTGTTGTCGACGAGCACCGAGGTATGATGGTGGAATATGACGTGTTGGAATGCTGATGTGGAAGTCAGTAGCGGGTCTGATTGGCCATTTGGCACTATGCAGGAACAGGAAATACTAACCGAGAACCACGACATGGAGATGCTGGACGTCCAGCTGCTCGAAATGAGCCGCAGTACCATCTGTCCACTCGTCGTTAAGCAGCCCTATAACAAGAGCTCTTAGACATTGTGGGGTAGAGCTGAAGTCCTGCTCGGTTGTGAGACGAGCAAAACTTGCAGGATTATCTGTATGCCAAAGCTTGTCGCTGCATGGAAGGTGACCACGCATATCAGACAGCGTCATGGCAGGAGGGTGATTAGAGAAGAGAATCAGCCACGCGTCGTTGATGAATGTCCAAGTCACGAGCCTGATCCAAGATTCCTTGTACACGAACAAACGCCAATCCAACTCCAGCTGCGGCGACTCGTGTTCGCTCCCCATGACATCGAGACTTCTCAGTAAGGCTACCAGCGTCGGATGGCGCTTGTTAACGATCCGTTGACGTACCGTAGGCTCCTTGACAAACATCTGGAGCGTCTCGATGAGATAGGCCGCTTGGCAGAGCTCCAATGGCTCCCGCGAACCGGCCGAGTGAGCGGTGGCGGTTGCGCACAGAGACTGGTTCACACGATGGAAGATATACTTCTCGGCCAGCTCTTGCAAGGCTAGTGTAAAGGCAGCAGAAAGCGGACTTTCCTTGCGGTAATGCAGATACGTGGAGCCTGAGAGAGCAATTGCCAGCAAGAGTGTCGGGTCAACGAGACCGAGATAAAGGCTCGGCAAATGGATAATCGATGCCAGCAAGTGCCCCCGGTGGAAGAAAGCTGCTATGCAATCGCGGAAGGTTACCACCTTGAAGAAGGCGTGAAATAGTTCCAGACTCGGAAAGGTCTCGTAATTTGGCATGGCTGCAGCGACCTGCTGAAGGTCGACTGCCAAGAGGCTGACCCGTGCTTCGAGCTCATCGTCCGAGGTGTCGAGATGTAGTCGATCTAGCGCATCTTGACGATGTCCGTAATTCATACTCTCGTATTCCAGCGCTGCGTCAAAGGATGGGTCGACGTAGCCTAGAAACAGGAGGCGAGGGTCGATCGTGTCCGAGAGTGTAGCGCTCGTGTGTACATGTGAAGCTTCCTGTACAACTGGATCGGCTCGACCATGCTCTGGCTCTGGCTCTCCATCGAGAATGACTTCGCCCACAGGGCCACTAGCTGGATCTGCGCAGCCCAGCAGGAAGTCCAATGCTGGGTGGCTGCTGCGTTTTGGTGATGATGCAGCTTCTTCACGGTGCGTGGGATCGGTGCAGAGCCGCCCATATGTGCAGGCCAGGCTCCGCGAGACGCATCGTGCACAGGGGCTTTTTGCGTCACCGTCACACAGGACTTTGATTTGAAAGCACGCATCGCAAGCATGCAACTTCCTCCCGCGCTTGGCGTCCGGTGGTAGAGGGCGGTCTCCCCTCGAGCGACAGGTTTTGGCGTGGCGTCTGGCGCCGTCAACTCGTGGGAATATCCGCCCGCAGAAAGGGCACCCGTTGCGGCGGGTTGTGGTGCTTTGAGCTAAGGGGAGTCGACATATCCGGCACTCGGGAGGCTTTGGCGAAGTCATGGATCACCGGGGGAGTGGGAAGGGAAGGGCGGAAATGCTGGCTGGTGGTGAGAGCGAGACGAGAGATGAGTGTATTTCCCGACGCTACGGAGTGGAATACCCATAAATTGAGAAGTTCGTTTTGCGCTAGTAGGGGCTGCGCCGTATCCTAATTTGATTGGACAAAATAGTACCTATATGATGTATCACGATTAATGTTAATGATTTAACTTTTATATAGATAGAATGATCGGAAAGGTAATGTTCTGAGAAGTTAATAGAGCTCCAATACTATTTTATACAAATTAGCTAGGTTTAGTAAATCTCTTCCATTTGTACTTCGTAAGGCTTAGTCTAAAGGATGTCTCCCCCCTCATTAGCATAATATAAAGTTTCTTGATTTCTATAGTAGCAAATTGGGTAGACTACCATATTAGTGATTTTATATGTGGTAACATGCGTTTTTTCTCATATAAGAGATACAGTGCCAAATTTTTAAGGACATTAGTTATGGAAAAATGCAGCGTTCAGGATGTTGTTATGACCATATCAATATCCTACCTCCATCTAGAATTTCATTCCTACTCTTAATTATTAATTTCTTAGACAGGGACAGGACGATGAGGGCAATGTTGCGTTTTAAAACCTGGATTCTCACTACTCGAAGATAACAACATTGGCTAACAGACCAGTTGCTCCGGGGCAAGAATAAGGGACGACAAAGAGATACCGGTACTATCAAAGGTAGAATGAAGGGGAGCTCGAGTACGGAGTACTTAACTTTCATTACTAATACTCTCCTTAGTATAAATGCATTATTTTTTGTGTAGCTTTAATATACGACACCCTCCTCCTTGACTGTCCATCGGGCAAATAAGTCGCAAATGTGGGGCATGTGTGAATTTCCCGACTCCCCCCAGATCGTGTCCAGCCTACATAAACCCGACCCTGGATAATCTATTTAGTAAACACATTTCTGTTTTTACTTTACACCAGCACCTCATAGTAACAGCGTCTCAAAATGCTCTGTTGCAAGACAATGGCATGTGAGTTAACATAAGAATCCTTGGTTCGACAAAAGACGCTCGCTAACAATAGGGGTTCAGATCATCCCTATACCTCAACCATCTCGTGCACAGCAAAAAGACTACGCGCAAATCCCCACCGCTTCGCTCGTGCCTCTCCTCGAATCTGCCAAAACTTCTCCAGCAAGGTCCAAAACCGACAACCAGCAACGGCTCAAGTCCCCTCCCAAGAGATCAAGCCTACAAGTGTGGTAGAACATGTCCTGTAAGACCAACCAAGCGAACACCATTGGAGAGAACAAAACACAGTGGCTGACTGCACTTTACAGCACCGACTTTGATAAAATCGTGAGCTGGGCACGCAACGGATCGATGTGGCCCCTCTCGTTCGGCCTCGCGTGCTGCAGCCTCGAGATGATGCATTCCTCGATGCCGCGGTACGACCAAGACCGCCTCGGGATCATCTTCCGCGCCTCGCCGCGCCAGGCCGATGTTATGATTGTCGCCGGCACCGTGACGAACAAGATGGCGCCGGCGGTGAGGCAGTGTTACGACCAGATGCCTGATCCGAAGTGGGTGATTAGCATGGGCAGTTGTGCGAATGGTGGAGGGTATTATCACTATAGTTATAGTGTTGTGAGGGGCGTGGATAGGATTTTACCGGTCGATATCTATATCCCGGGCTGCCCCCCGACTAGCGAGGCTCTGTTGTATGGCGTGTTTCAGCTGCAAAAGAAGATTCGGAGGACAAAGGTTACTAGGATGTGGTATAGGAAATGAGGGCTGGTTAGGGAAAAGGGATTTGTTGCCCGTCGCTGAGTTGTAATATATAAATGAATGGTCAGACTGATTGCTTGGATACTTCCCAAACCAAATACGAGCAGTCCATGGCACCATACGATGCTGGTTTTCTCTGAAAATCCTGGACTGGCACCTCACCTGTACTCCTAGAAGGGGACGTCTACTTTAATATTCGCAGCCTCCTATCTGGCCTTGGTTCTAAGAGACTCAGATCGTGGTTAGGTTATCTTATATTCTTAAAGTATAGTTTGCTAATTTGTCCCACGCTCTATATAGTCTTATTCTTGCACTAGAAGAGTGCATATTTCCCCTGTTATGAATTAGACATTTTTTTAAAGGATCTGAAGGAAGAGATATTATAAAATTTACTACCTCCGTGCTGCAAGTGATCTGGGATATAAATTTGGCGATAAGTAAGGGGTGTACGAGGGTTTTAAAACCATTCAAGAAGTTATTTCTCTCTCGCAGCTTCTTTCCAACTCCGTAGTCCTAAACCCAATCACTTTTTGTTTATACCCCTACTTACATATCCGTTTAAATCTAGTTTTCCATTCCCTCTGAACCTTCTCTATCTCCGCGCTCTCCACAACTCAGATTTACTTTTTTTCCGCAACCTATGCCTATCCAGCTCCCATTGAGCACTCGCTTGATCCTCAAGCCGCCTTATATTCCGTGCATGGGTTATCGAGTTTCCAAACCCCGACCTGGACCAGCCTCTCTTCATATTCCTCCACGCGTTGACCCGAGCTTGCTCCTCCCGCTCTTGCTCTTCCCGCTCTCGTTTCACCCGATCCCTTTCACTAACGATCTGACTATATTTATTGATAGCCAGGAGTAGTAATGCTGAGGAAATGAGCATTATATCTAGTATTGGCGTTGATCGACATGTGCATCCTGGGGTTGAATTCGTTGATCCACTTCTATCTCCACTTCCACTATTCGTTGAAAATAAGCAGCTGTAGTTACAGTTACTGTCGGATGTGCGTTCGGACTTGCTTACCATGGCCCTGGCATATGCTTATTCAAGGGCGTATGCGTAATGACCCGTCTTCTAATGACTGGTGATGGGAGTGATGTCCTGAATCCCCGTCTCGAAATCGGGATCGGGATGGAGCGCTTGAGTGTCGGTGATTTGACAAATGCTAGGCGTGATAACATTTTTGGCGTGGTATGAGAAGATTTGCTGGTGCGTAAGGTAGGTTTTGTTGTAATTTATTAGATGGATGGTTGAGAATTTGGCAGCTAGTAGCGCTGTAAGTTGTTGTGTTGTGTTGTGTTGTGTTGTTTAGTGTGGTGTGGTTGTGAAATTTGTTTGTTGGAAATTGGAGAAGAAAGGTTTAGGTGATGGTGTGTGTGGAAGGTCAGGTTTAATTAGTAATGTGTGAATTTAGATTTCGACTGGAGAATATGCTATGATCACATGGAGGAGCTGAAGTATAGTTAGTTTAGTCTACCCGTTCAGTATCAAAGACCCCGAATTTGCTAGGGCAGGGCAAGGTGTGATGTGACGTCTACGTGTGGAAATATTAGTCGCTCCTTCGATATTTATAGCTCTAAGGATAATTTAAAAGGATCTGTCTTCGCTGAGCATAGAGCAGATATGCCGTTTGTCTCTGCTACAACTCAGCATACGGCATAACAGCGTTAAAATATAGTCGTAGATCTTTTATATCGTTTCGTGTTTCGAAATAAGACTAATAGCTTACAGTTTATGCACCTATTAGTATACTTTAATCATCGGCTTAAAGTTTTCGAACTTAACTTTAGATATATACACATCTAAATAGTGTGAACGTTTAGAGGGCGTCTTCAGAGGCGAAAGCGGGAGATAATTTCGCGTACAGCTATTTCTTATTACAGGTTTGTATCTTTCTCTAAACAAATTTCTGTCACAACTTAATTACCCTCATAGATTTCACGGCACTACTCATAATTATACCACTGATGCTCGAACCTTAAGCTTTTTCATAAAAGCTAGAATACTCTTGAGACTACGGCCGCATTGTATTTGTAGGCTTAAGGCCTTACTCGGTCGATAATTCTTATCTTTAATCAGATTAGTAGAACAGTTTTGCCTAAAGCATAGACTGACAGATTGCCTATGAATGAAATGATGAACTTAAGAGAGGGAATAAGAGGCGAATGTGGGAGAGTTTAGTAAGACAAGGTAGGGGAGCGATAGAAAGGACACCAGGGAGAATAAGGATTAGGAAAGGAAGTCGGGGATTAAATCTAGCGTTCTCTTTTTACGTTAATTTTAGATAGAGACAGACACTGTGAGGCTCGCATAAGGTAAATGAAATAATGAAATGTTTAAGCTCAGAGATTTTAAAGATTGAGCTGTTTTTTTTAAGTGAGTAGCTTGGTGCGGTGGGTAGAATGAATTTAATGCGAATGACCATCGACTGATTTCAGGCCTATTCTTATGGCTTCATATAATGAATTAGATGATCCATTATCCCTATTAAATAAGAGCTTAACCACCTTTTTTAAAATAAAAAAAATCCCCCCGTCTCTATATAAGGCCGAACAAACGGTTCGCCTTCACGTGGTGGTCTCGCCCCTTTAAATTTCATCTTGGCATTTCTGAAGCGAGCGTGCTAGGGTGCGGCGGACAAGCGAGCCCCTTTCCAGAATTATCTCTCCGTAGCTACGATCTAAAGAAGAGCTAGGCTCACTAAGAGTTAATTATAGACAGATGTAAAAATAAATTCTCGATTCATTCTCGATTTCCTTCTCGGAACGTGTATAATGTAACTTCAAATATCTCCGCATTATGTGCTTACCATCCAACCCCACATCCATCCCGGCGCAAATCCCTGGCTTATGACGTCGAATCTCTCAATGCCTGCCCCCGCATGAAATCAGGAAAACAGGGCATGGAACAGGCAACATGATGTAAGAATCCGTCTCGTTAATCAACGATGTCTCAATCCATCTATACTCTGGAAGTTTTCACATCAACTTAAATCATTTCTCGGATTGCTACAACAAGATTGCTACAACAAGCTCGCATTAGTAGAATTAATCCGCCCGCAATTCTTTCCAATTCCCACCGCCCTTTATTCGCGAAGACTTGGACCTACAACCAAAGCTCTGGTCAAGTATGTCTTCCTGTCTTCCCCTTCCCCAGCTTGGCTGATTTCATCGCGACAGGAAATTTGAAAAGCAATCATGTCGGAAAAAGAGCAGCAAGCGGTGCAACAACAGGAGCAGCAAGGAGCACAAGCAAACAACCAACAACTCCAGCATATCAGCCCCACCCAACAACAAGCAACGGAAATGCCTCCTCGCGGAGACGAGTACAGACCTGCGCCGGTCAGAGAATCGCGGATCAAGGACCGCCCAGAGCGGGAGATGAAAGATTCGATAAAGGTCAAAATCGAGCTGGATCTCGAGGTCGAGGTACGTTGTCCCCGGCGTCGTTGTAAGAAGAAGATCGAGGTTGTTTTCGGAGTGCGCTGACGCCGCGGCCGTGGGTGTTTGCAGGTTGATTTGTATGCGAGGGTGAAGGGTGATGTTACTATTGGGTTGATGTGATGTGGACGCGCGTTTTTGTTACGATATATGGCCGGTGGTGGGTGCCAGGACAAGTCTGAAGGCTGTGCAATAATAAGTTTCATGCTTTGCGGACTTGAGTTTGAAGCTTGGATGATACGGATATATGTGGCATATGCGGCGTTCTTTTGCTTTAGTCTGAAAAGGAGCTCTGTAGCTACAACTGTATTCCACGGAAATGATTGGAGGAATTTTGTTTCCCTAACTAAAATGCAAACCCTCTTTACAACTTTTACTTGGCATATACTTTGATGAGCCACCGTTGTTGTACTCGACTAATGGAAATCAAGTTTCTGAGGCTGCTGTCCAATTCTCTCCCTTTAATTTTGTGGTGTTGGTGCTAGCGGGAAAGTGCTAGGCTCAAGTTCAATTAAATCGGCGTTTGGTTTTAGCTTTTTCTTAGGAAACATTTGAAGGGAGTCCTTTAGCTCGTCCCAGGCTCTCTTCGCTATAGCAGGTCTGCTTGAAAGTTGCTGGGTATTTTGAGGGGTCGAAGGGGTTGCTCCTGTTCTACCGTTGAACTCTGGGTAATTTGTGTATGGGTGCGAGATAGAATGAGTTGAGTTAACTGAGAATACATGATCCGGCACAAGTGACTGCGTAGCATTGTATACTTCGTCATCTTTCCCAAGCCCTCCAGACATCATTGTATCTCCAGTGACGGATGTTGGTTCGGAGCGGCTCGAAAGAGAAGTGTCTGAGTCCCTGGATCGGCTACCAGCGATATCCGCTGATGTTAAACTTGGCGGAGATCCGTCAGAAGGGGAGGAATTCTCATTCCGTGAGCTATCGAGATCTGATGTTGAGGGAAGACTTTCTCCGATACCACTATCAGGGAAAGAATTCTCATCGTCGGACTCAGATTCGGATGGTTTCCCTCTCACCGGCTTTCCTATACTTGGCCAATTCCATGGAAACCTCCTACTTCGTCCAAATATAGCTGCCCCACTATGGCAGCTAAAAGGTTGGGGATTTCTTTTCGGTCCTACGCAGAATTGCGGCAAGAGTACTTGAACTCGATCACAAGTCCCCGCCATCTGGGTGCGTTTACATTCACAGGGCTCGAATAACTTATCAGGCTTGTGCCAGTAGATTCCGCTGGCAAGTTCCAAGGGATCCGAGTCGCAATCCCCATGCTTCAAAGAGATTTCTTTAAGTGTTGCCATACCTGCCACCAGGTAATCCTTTCCAGTTGGGACATGACTCCAGTACTTGCAGAGCTTATTCGAATCTTTTGATGGCTTGATAATTTCTCCAAATCCTTTTCCGAGGAGTACAACTGCTCGAATACTTCTTGTGAAATCCACCCATCCTCGTCCGCTTGCTTTCAATATCGCAACTCGGGGGAGTAGATCATTATGGCCATCCACAATGTCTTTGAAACCGAAGCCAATGAGTTTTTCCCGGTCTGTGAAACGTATACCAAGAGCAGGTGAAGCCATCATCTTCGTCTGGTAGTCGTGAATTTGCTCCAAGGTATGATAGGTCTGTCTTACTAGGTCTTCGTATGTCCATCGTGTAGCTATCTTTCGTAATTGCTCCGACCCTGCGATACCACTTGTTGCTTTCCACTCTGTAGAAGTCTCAACATCCTCAAATATCACCATATTCCTGTTCTTTGGATCCATCAAAGCCTTCTTGGCGGCGAGTACACCATTAGTAGGATCAGCGTGGTTGAAATCTTCTAGTCTGAAGAGGTCACTGTCAGAATATGGACTAGATGAAAGCTGCGTACGCGTGAGGTGGAGGAGGGCGCTTGCGCCATCTACCAACCACCCTCGGCGATCCTTGGTGTCATATAAGACCACCTTCATGTTCCGTGCAAAGTGAACTTCCTGAGCGTAAGGTCCACTCCCTCTACTGATATATATTGGAGTATCTTGAGTGCCTCTGACAAATGAAGCGCCACCAGTTACGAATTGCCCAGCTGCAATGGACGCTTTCTCACAAGCAAAGCCAGCAGAGGCTAAGCTAGCACCTGCCCATTCGATATCTTCATATCTGTTATCTTTTCCACCTACTAATACGTCAGCATCTAATACATATACAAAATTGTCACTAGCTTTCATGTACCTGCATGGATTTCCACCGAAGAAGCCCAGCCAAGAAAGTTCCGGGAGCGTTCCAAGCATGCGGCGTCAACATCGTGAATTGAAGCACGGCAACCCTCGGCGGATAAGTAAGATATTCTTTTACCGTTTTCATTGACAAGGAAGTGCCACAGAACGGAATTCTGAATGCGCCGAGTCGGGTAGAACATTGATGAACACCCCTTGATTACGAGACCACCGTCGAAGTTTGTTACCCGAGTTGCCTGGCCAAGTCCTGCCATCATGTTAAGAGGAATCTCCAAGCCCCTTTCGCCCCCAAATCTTGCCAAAATTGGAAATCCCCGGACAACAATTGGGTTTCGGAATAGAGGGTGCCAACAGGACCCATTTGGTAAGCCTCCTTGGGCAGGATCTTCCAATTCGACAACCTAGAAGGAAAGCTGGAAAATTGGTGTTGCTCCGGGAGATATTCCAATTTTCGGTGCACAATAAGCCATTGTATCATTAGAGGGCGCTCCGCGCAAAGCAGCTCCTAGCCATGCCAATTGTTGCCCAATCTTTGCAATGGCGGGGGCAGTGCCCGTCACCACTGCTACAACCGATGAGCTGTGAATAACGAAATTGATTTCAGTCCCGCCGGTCGTAGTACCTGTATAATTATCAGTAATTAAGCTGAGTTAATGACAAGAGATCTGATTTACATTTGTACCTGTTCCCTTGTCCATTTCTGGATGCCTTTTGTAACGCATCCAAGGTCTCTAGGCCTGCTGTAGGCCACACTTGACGCATGTATTCGGCACACGTCAGTGCTTGGGCATCTATTCCCAATCCTACAAGCGTGATAAGAGTACCAAGTTGAGGATACTCCTGATCGGCATAATGCTCCTTGAGAAATTTCCTTATGTCCCAGCGAATAATTTTGTACTTCGCTTTTGAAACTACGTGGCGATGACCCCGTTCAGGCCTTGATGAATTTAGACCCCTGAGTATCTCTTGTCGGATAGTCTCAGCCGCTGTATCTACTCTGCTAGTGAGTGTCATTTCGGTTCTTACTCTTCCCAGTAACCACTGATAGTCATGGCCGTTGGTGAGGAACTTCCAAGCATCTGGATAGTGAGATATTGCGTAGTCTCCAATCTCTTCCTTCTCGTTCTCTTTACTGATAGAGCGTGATAGACTATCACTAAGCTGTGATATTTGCGGCTTGGACTCGTCCCAAAGACACATCTTTTCCTCCACACTAAGGCCTTCTGTGCTCTCCAAAAATTGGTCTCCTCATCTACCTCGTCGTCATCCATGTCTTCCTTGGTATCCCCAGAATAGACTTTAATGCACTTTTCAAGCAAACTCGCAATGCGACTGAAAATACAGGTTAGAAAAACCCTCAACTCCAATAAATTTGTTGGAAGCTGAAGACGACAAGAAACACATACCGTCTGTAATGGCGAATAAACGTTACAGCATCCTCTTGCTGCCTATCATGGGCGTTCCTTCCACATCTCATTGCAAACTCTTTCGGAATCTCTTCTAGCGCAACTCGCAACTTTCTTTGGTCGTTCCAACTCCCCAAAGCCCCGTAAAGTTCTTGGATCAATTCGCGCGAGAAGGCTGCGGCAAGCTTTTCCTTCACATCTCCGGGGACATTAAGCTCTTGGTTGTCAGTGTACACAGTTTGGGCATCGTCTTGGTCTTCCTCTTTGTTTGCTTCATGTTCCCATCTCATGGATGCATAACTGGAACCAGTGGCCGCTGTCTGTGGAGGATGCACGTTTGAAATGTAAAGCATACTGCCTTGGTGTTCCGAGTCACTAATAAGGCTAGCAGCTTTTCACGAGCTCAAAAAAGCTTCTTGTATAACCTGAGCCGAAGGCGAGCTTTCCTGGGCATAATCGTGTCCCCCTAGACCTCCGAATATGGTGGTCCAAGCATTCCCCCCACACTACCTCCGTGGGGGGAATACTTGGACTACCACTCTAGCGCAGGTCATGGGGATTAGCCTGAGCGCCTCTTCGTGCCGCAGCGGGAAGCTGAAGCTGCACGATCATATTCCGGTCAAAGCTGAATGCAGCCACTAGCGTATAGAACCACCTCGACCATGCCCAGCTTCAGATCGTGCCTAATGTCATCTCTGTGTATCTGAAATGCGCTCAATGAATTATCCCGAAGTCAAAAATATAGTCGAGAAGTCCTGAAAAAGGTAGGGACTTCAAATGTATTTCACGTGTGTAGTGTGTTTGATCAAAGAACGCCTAATGAATTCCCTGTTTGTAAACACCGCCCAGCATTATGCTCCATTTCCATCAAACGTAATTGTTCCCGGTGATCCTTTCAAACGCCATTATACTATTCCAAAAATTTCAAACCTCAGACCCCACAACCTTGTACGAACTTCCCACTCCTTCCCCCCCACTGACTTTGATGCAGTACCATATCAACAACCCAACAATAATTGCGCCGAGAACTGCACCTGCAATTATACCTGCCAGTTGAGCGGTGCTAAGTCCCGATCCCCCCGATCCCCCCGATCCCCCAGAATCATCGTCTGGTATATTATCCTCTGGATATCCAGTTTCAGTATCCGTTTCAGGATCCGTATCAAGAGGCTCGAAAGGTCTCGGAAAGAGTCTGTGTGCAGTGTCCTGGTGGTCACCTCTGCGAGCGAGATCTGTATGGAATTTGCGGCTGGCAGCCTTCGCGGTAGGCTTCTGTAAACAACAGACGAGTTTCTCGGTAGGAGATTTTGTTTCGACATGCACGTTGGAAGTACCTAAGATTCTCAGAATTGAATAGCAAGTAGAGAAACGATGCTAACCTTCTCCCACACCTAGGCTACAGATAATGGTTGCATCCCGAAGCTTGGTGGTAATTTGATGAAGGCTAGTAGAACACGCCGAGATTAGGGATTTCGTCAGGACAAAGACATTATCTGATTCTGGTATTGAAAGCGTCCAGATGGGAGGTCCGAAGAAGAGGACGGAAAGGAGCACTGAAATAACTTTCATATTGAGTTGTATGTGTCTATCATCCGGGAGACTGACAACCTCATACTTATGAATTTAGGCAGGGCATAGCGTGAAGCTCGATGAATGAAAAGGCTGCACGATGTGAAATCGATAGTTCCTGGAAGGTGCGTTGCATAGGTATGCATAAATAATCCTGGGCTTAGGCCTAGATCAGCCTCAAAACCCAAAATCAAGCCTCGGGAAGGATGTACGAAACTCGACTTCTGGTTCGCTAGCGCTACAGGTGTGTGTGCCAATTCAATAACAAGAGGTGACACAGTGACACAGCCCCACTGCGTCAGCCCTTCAATGGATCCTGCTCCCGGATGCACGGAGCAGCCGAAGGCTGCGTGCTACGGAGTATAAGGTAGGAGGCTGTGGGACATATTTACAATTCGCGTTCAGGCTCTTAATCATCGTTTGCTACAGACGTAGAGCAATTGTTCTACTCTAGATACTCATCATGGACCAGAACGAGCACAAGCGATTGAGAATTTTGTCCTTAGGTAAGGAAAATTCCAAGTTTACAGTATACCCGGACACTTTGTTAGTTTGCTACTTGTGGGGAAATCAATCAGATCCTCGAGACGTACATTTCAAGATTTCTGATTTGCCTTGCCTGGGACATTTATAGAGCTAGAGAAAGTGTCCTGGGGGATACTGTAATTTTCTATATCGTTTACTTACTTGAGTTTAGATGGCGGCGGAGTTCGTGGTCTGAGTACCATCATGATTCTCCAACGCATTATGGCGAGTTTGAATAGAAAGCGTGGAGATGGTCAAATACTACAGCCATGGCAAGTCTTCGACCTGATAGGAGGCACTAGTACCGGCGGGTGAGTTTTGTACCTAGACTAGCACCACGAAAAGCTAAACATCGTATAGAATCATAGCTATAATGCTTGGCCGGCTCCGAATGAGCGTAGAAGACTGCGAAACTGCCTATATCAAACTATCCGAGGATATTTTCAAAGCACGACACTCCAGATATAACTTTCAACGAGCAACGACCTTTTTACAAGCAAATGGAAAGTTCGATGCTGCAGCTCTGGAGAAAGCTATCAAGGACACATTGGTAGAGAACGACTACCCTCAAGATTTACTCCTAAAAGACGAGGACAATAGCTGTCGCTGGTAAGGACTCTGGAACCGCACAAACTACTGTTTCGGGAATCCTGACACCACAATTCAGCTTTGTTGTCGCTACTCGAGAAAGTAATGCCAAGGCTGCAATTCTCAGATCCTTCGACACAGAGGCAGATAATCTGCTATTTGGAGAATGCAAAGTATGGGAAGCATGCCGCGCTTCTTCAGCAGCACCAACTTTCTTCGACTCCATTACGATCGGGAAACGAAAGCAAAAGTTCGCAGACGGAGGCATGATCTACAACAATCCTGTCGAACAAGTCTTTCAAGAAGCAGAATCGCTCTGGCCCGGACAAGAAAAGCTATTGATCAGTATCGGAACGGGCGATGCGCCAGGGGCAGCCTTTGGTGAAAACATCCAAACGCTTGTCAACGCCATGAAGGCCATCGTAACAGACACTCAGATTAAAGCCGAAGATTTCCACCGAACGCATCACGAACTCGCGGAACAAAGACTCTACTTCAGATTCAGCGTCGCCCAAGGCCTGGCGAATATTGGTCTGGAGGAATACGAGGCCGTGGATAGGATAGCGGATGCCACTGATGTTTATATTTCGAGCCCGGAACCGAGCAAAAAGTTTCAGGATTGTGTTTTAAGTTTGCTGGAGGAGAAGCCAAAAGGTACGAACTTTGCTACGGCGGCATCAGATGGTCGAAGGGGACAGAGCGCAATGGTGCACTACCGATACAGCTTACCTGCAAGTGGGACAAGGATGATCGAGCCATCCAGTGAGAGCTTGATGGTAACCAGTCCGTCAATTAGGGATGTGGAGGAGTTGAAGGGAAGAGATTACCGGCACTAAACTTCTGCGCAGTCAACACTTGTAGAGCATTTTCTGATAGCTGATGTGTGAAACGAGCGTTGCAAATTGCAGAAATCGCGACGCACATTTCTGTGCCTATACTGCTTCTATCTATCTTAAATGATTATAATTTTCGTTCTAAGCATGAATTGAAACATATAAGGCTCATTGGCTGATTCTTGATAGCCCAGAAAGCAGCAGATGAACTGTTTCGGAAGGAGTGTTTAGAATCCTTATTCGACTCTCGCCACAACGACCATGAACGGTGCACCACAAATGAATTCGAGGAGCAAAGCTGTAATTGGATACTCTCTCAGTCAAAATACAGAAAATGGGCTTTGTCGAAATCCTCCAACCTGCTTTGGCTCACAGGATGCTCTGGTGTTGGCAAGACTGTCATATCCTCATTCATCGGACAGCAGCTCAGCAAGGAAACCACCAACAGAGTGGAACCGATATTAGTGGTATTGTCTTACTTCTGCAATTTGAACACTGATGTGAAAGACTTACTCCGGCATTTACTTTGGCATTATCTTGAACAACGACCAGAGCTCTTCTTCGTTGTTGAAGAGCAATTTGATCGCAAAGACCGCCGGCTCTACGGGAAGAACGATCGAATTCAAGGTCTTTTGGATATGCTTCAGCTCTTGGGTGGTCATGTACCGACATACATAATTATAGACGGTCTTGATGAATGTGCTGAAAAGTGTGCTGAAAAGGCGGACGTGCAAATGTTGATTCAGAAGATTGTAGATTTGACTGGTCAAGGCGAAGTTTCAACAGTTCCCTTCAAGATCCTTCTCTCATTCAGCGACGAGACGTCCTTCCGATTTGCATCTCAAAAGATACCCGATGCGCAACGACTAGACATGTACCAGGAAATGAAGAACTTGGATTTTGAGAACTTGCGATTGTTTGCTAAGAATCAGGTGCACGAACTCGCCTCAGAAGGGATAATTCTCTTCTCTCAAACCGACGAAGTAATACAAAATCTGGTCAGGAGAGCGGAGGGATTGTTTGTCTGGCTTTCCTTGACTTGTTTCAATATGAGAAACCGAGAACGAGGTTTTGATCCGACCCAAACTGCTTTATTGCCGGATGGCATGGGTGCATTGATTCACAAGATGATTCTTCAGATCCATCCTGAGGATCGCCCCCAGGCAGCTCGGGTGCTGAGATGTCTCTCAGCTGCTCGCCGGGCGCTGACCTTTAATGAGATTGGTGACGCTCTAGCGGTGGATGTCGAGAAGACTAGACGCTTTGTCAAGTGTTGTGGGTCCTTGCTCTACACCTACGAGAGCGACAAGGTCAAATTATACCACAATTCTGTTAGGGAATTCTTGGAGGGAGAAAAAGTGCGCAACGACCAACGTATCTCCCTATTTGGATTGGGAAATATGCACGAGGATATCTCGGAAGTTTGCTTCGGAATTATTAGTCGGCAACTACAAAGTCACCTTGAAGTAGGTGAGAAGCGATCAATTGTGGCGCGGTCAGTTCGTCCACTTACTGACTACGCAACTCAATATTGGCCAATCCATGCTCGCCTTGCAAAACTACAAGCTTCATTCTTCAAGAACTATCACGACGAAACCCTTTTTCGAGAACTGTGGAGAGCAAACTGGGAGTGCACCGGCCTTGGCTACCGGATTATTCCAAAATCAGCCAGTCTCCACGTCGGAGCCGCATTTGGACTGGTTGGCCTACTGCAGTATTACGCAAAGTCAATGTCTCGAAATGCTCTACAGCTTAGACAGCATCTTCGAAAAAGGGACAGCACTGGACATACACTACTCGCTTGGGCGGCTGAATTTGGACACGAGGATGTTATGAAGTACCTCATTAACGAAGAAAAGCTTGACCCCAATGGTCTCCAGGGACCTTTTGGCAACACTCTTCAGACAGCTGCGGCTTGGGGTCAAGTCCGGGTTGTGGAGTGGCTGTTGAATCATCGATCAAAGGACCGCAGATTGGACCTCGATACAAAGAAGGGGAAATTTGGAACTGCCCTACAAGCAGCTGCTATCACAGATAACCCAATGATTGTGCGATTGCTCCTCGATGATGATGCCGATGCCAATATAAATGGATCTGGTTGGTTCGGGAACGCTCTCCAAGCTGGTGCGGCAAATGGATCATTTGAAGTCGTGCGAATTTTGCTAGACGCCGAAGCGGATCCAAATGCTCAAGGAGGATGGTACGGCAACGCATTACGAGCAGCATCGACAAATGGACATGTAGAAATTGTCAGATTACTTCTGGATGGAAAAGCCAAGGTCGACCACAACGAAAGGCTGCAAGACATTATATCACGAACCGTGTCGCTGAGGAAGATCATGAACTCCAAAACACAGTTGAAAGCATCAACGCGTTTGGGGCAAGCCCGCTCTACAATTTCAATTGTGAAATCAGAAGCTTCGCGAATCAAAGCAGACATGGCGACGAGATACACGAAAACCATTTCAACGCAAGAAGCATTTCTCTTTGCACTCCACCACGTGCTTTTTCGCAGCAAACTGCTCTCTTCCGAGAACAGTAGCAATTTAAGCTCCCTTACAGACGAAGAACGACACCAATTTACTGACCAAGGTTTCGAAATATATCTACGCGGCCTCTTTTATGGGAACGCACTCCAAGCAGCTGCAGCTGAGGGCCATACCGAAGTTGTTGCTTTGCTGATAGCCAATCATGCAGACGTAAACGCCAACACTGGCATTTTTGGAACGGCACTTCAAGCAGCAGTCGCAGAAAACAAAGGAGAAGTGGTAGATTTACTGCTAAGCCTCGATAACGTTGATCTTTACCAGACAGGCGGAGCATATGGAAGCGCCATGAGCGCGGCGTTGCGGGAAGGACGTACAGATCTAAAGCAGAAACTGAGAGCAGCGGGCATCAAAAAGCAACGAAATGCAAAGAAGGAAGTGGAGCAGAGGGCGGCACCTGACAAAATATGATCAGGCCTGAGGTAGCTCTGAGCGGATATAGATTTTCTTGCCAATATTCAACGAGCAGAAGAAAGCATTGGAAGGATGAAGTAATTTAGCTTCCGGACACTGGCACATTAACGTTGGGGATGACTCCAACCAGCCAGCGCAGAACCAAGATTTGAAATTCCAACGCGTTCTTTACTGGTTTACGCTCAACGATTATACGGCAATCTTTATACTTTGAAAAACATGGGAAAGTTTCATAACTCATACTCGTGTCTGTCTTGCTTTTGCATCAACTTTATCTTATCTGCAAACATAGCATTTGAGTAATACGGTTGAAGTCAGACTTGGGCGAAAATACGGGTATATTTAATATATTCGAATAGAGGGGCCCACGGGTACGGTGTAAACACTCGTGAATAATGAATATATTCGGCGAGTATCACTCTAAAGAATTAAAGATATACTATTAATTATTATTGTCTTCAATAAATAAAGCATTAATAACACGCCCATGCTCATCAAATTCAAGCTTATACTCAGCATCTTCTAACGCAATTAATCTTCAACTTCGTAAACACAATACAAAGCGTAAACGCTAACTAAGCTTGCTTTCCCCAATGGTCTAAGAAGATTCGTTCCGTGGTAGTGTCTTTAAGGGTAGAGGCTTTCGCCAAGGCCTTCAAGGCCTTCTTTGATCCCTTTGGCACCCTCTGACGGTGTTGTTGGAGTTGCACTGTGAATATTACGAATGACGCTTCGATTATACTTTGGCTCGATGTGGAATCTGTGCTGGGATCTGTAGCCGAGAAACATGACATTTGGTGCTTGTGGATGGTAAGTTCTGTACACCTTATCATTCGGAGGACAATTAGCCTATTATATCTTACCTCAAGCGGACCAATTACTCGCAGCAGGATATGTGCTACACACGACCTGAAATATGGGACAAATTTTACCGCAAGCGTTGTAGCCTAAAGCGTGAGCAAAAATACTCAAGCGGCTTCCACTAAAGCGTATTTGAGTATACTTGTTTGCAACTGAGTATTTCTAAGCACATTTAGGTCAAGTAAGCATTTTTACGACTTAAATTAAGTTGAATAAGTATCTATAATTAAGTCAACCCAACTTATTTCACACGCTAGTTGTAGATTAATGAAAGACTAACCAAGGATAGTAAATATTGGTAGGGATCACCACAAAACCCATGGACCCAGGGGGGACCCGACCTATAGGTCCCCATAGGTCGGGTCTATAAGGATTAGAGGACCTATAGGTCGGGTCCTAGATCTTAGGACCGACCTAAAACCTATAGGGGACCTATAGGTTTTGCCGGGGAGGGGGGGGGTGGGGAGTAGGGTGGTCGTATTAAATAACTTGCTATGTATATTGCGATATTATTACTACTACGCGCATTATAATATTATTACTACTACGCGTATTGCGATATTGCTACTACACGTATCGCAATATTATTACTACTACACGTATTATAAAATACTATATTGCGATATTATTATAATAATTAGTATAAGTATTAATACAAATTACCCCCCCCCTGCAAAACCCATGGGTCCCTATAGGTCGGGTCCAAATATTTGTAAGGACCCATGGGTCGGGTCCGGGTCCTAATTTTGGACTCATGGGGACCCATGGTGATCCTTAAATATAGGGATGTTTGTATTTGCGCCAGAGATGTCAAGAGTTAAATGTTTCCCCAGCTTCAAATCCGAAAAAGAGTCTGCTATAGCGTGAACTTTTAGCAAGTGGAAGATTTCGCATGCACACTCCTCTCGAGAAGTCATCACAGAACAAACCCCTCCTTATACTCCCAATCACATAGAAATCTCGTCTCAATCTTCCTTCCATCCAAGCCCATCACCCCAATCTTGATCTCCTCCCCCGGAACCAGATCCACGAAATTGTTATCAAACACTGCGTCCTCGCCTCCTTCCTCGATGGGGACTTGAAGCACCACTCCCTTCACTGGAGCATTTGCTTTTAAAGTAACGACCTCGCTCTCAAGCGTCGCTTCAACCTTCAAGTCTTTATAGAACTTGACGAACTTCAACGGTTCGGGCCAAGTGATCCACCTTGCGAGTCTTTCGCCAGTCTTCTCATCATCCAGATATGCAACCAGCACAGTCTTGTCCGCACTCGGGATATCAAGCTTGGTAATCTCAGTCGTCTTATTCCCGCCTAGCGCCAACTTCCTTATCCTCTCTTCTTCCGGTAACTCCACTTCCTTGCCACTCCTAATATCAAACGCACTCAATTTCAGCACAGCCTGAAGTTCCTCCACAATCCCATTAACAGCCCAAATCTCCACCTTGTCCCTCTTTTCAGGATAACTCCAATCCGTCATATAATTTCCATACCCCCCCGTAACAACCCTCTCCATCCCCACCACAACTTTCCCAAGCGCTCGTTTCGTAATATAGAACGCCGGTTTTCTCCCCCAGTTGACATCGACCAATGCCCAACTAGTGCCCGGCCAGATATCATTCAACTGCCACACTAGAATCCCACTACAGTTCTCTTCTCCCTCGCCCCTAAACTCTCTTCTCCAATGATTGTACGCGTAGCTCATAGCTTCCGCTTGCAGGAACTGGGAACAGTAGACAAAAGAGGAGAGAGGGTTGAACTGGAAGCGGAAGTTCTCGCCCGAATACATGCCGTAGCGACGTTGGTGCCCGGGCCCCTTGTCGTGGGCGTCGAAGGTGAGCGATTGCCAGTGGCGTTCTGAGGCGTCTGTGATGCCGTCGTGGAGGGTGCGCAGAGAAGGCGCGGATTCGAAGCCAAACTCTGAGACGAAGCGGCTGGTGTAGTCTTTGTAGGATTGGTAGGGAGACATTTTGCCGTGCCAGACTATTTCTCCTGGTTAGCTTTCTCAGAGGTATCAAGTGGAAGAGGGAGAGGTTACCGTTCCAGATGTGAACATCGCCGATTGTCTTGTCGTTCGAAGTCTTGCCTCCATAAGGACTGCTCCTCCAATACGGCACATCTCCAGCTAGGCTTTCGCAAATCTCTGGCAGCGCGATCTCATATATGGTCCTGGCAGGGAAATCCGTCTTTTCCCAGTTCTCCGGATTATTATCCTCCGGATTATAATCCCACCCCCATCGCTCAGCAACCATATAATCCTCATTATTCCCAGCCCAAATAGCCAGACTCGTATGATGCCCAACCCTTTTAACCTGCTGCTCAGCCTCAACCTTCACTTCTTCCACGAAACCCTTTTCAGCTGGATAGTTTCCGCAAGCGAATAAGAAGTCTTGCCAGACTAGAATACCAAGTTCGTCGCACGCAGAATAAAAGTCTTCGGATTCGACGAGTCCGCCGCCCCACACACGGATCATGGCTTGATTTCCTGATTTGGCGAGCTCGAGCCAGTCTCGATAGCGCTTTGCGGACATGCGGGGCAGCATGAAGTCTCCTGGAATCCAGCAGGAGCCGCCGGCGAAGATGGGGGTGTTGTTTATTTCGAACGTGAACGATGTTCCTGGTTCTTTCTTCAGGGCATGTTGGAGCAGTCTGATTCGGCGGAAGCCGAGCTTGATGGATTTTTTGTCTGCCGAGGAGAAAGAGCCAGTGATGGTGTAGAGCGGCTGCGAGCCATAAGTGAAGGGATACCAGAGTTGGGTGCTCTGGACTTCGATGTCGGCGCTGAACTCTCCTTTTGAATCCACACTAATGTCTTGGGTATGAACTTGTTTCCCTTCTGGGTCTGTGATCTCAACTGAGATAGGGGATCCCTTCCCCCCCTCTACACTACCCTTAATCTTCACCAGAGCCTTTTTCAGATCCTCGCTGACCTCTTGCCTAATAATCCAGTCCGTGATTCTTCCCTCTTCGGTGTCCCAACTCTCAAGCCAAACAGGTTTCCAAGGTCCGGAAGTATTGATCGCTGGTCCCCAATCCCATCCCCAATGATATTGTGCTTTCCTCACGAACAACCTCTCGGGGCCACCAAAATGCACATCTGTCCCATTGCCCTTGTAGCCGATTCTGTCTTTCTCTTTCTTGGCGAACTCGGGTGCATTCTTGAACTTCAGCTCCAATACATTTTCCTCGCCGTCTCCTTTCTTGAGCAACTTAGTTACGTCAACTCGATGCTCAATGTGCATGTTCCTCGTCTCCCGAACCACCGTCCCATTGAAGACGATAGAACATATTGTATCCAAGCCCTCGAACACTAACTCGTGGAGGGAAGTTGGAGATGAAGCTGGAGAAGGGAATGTAGTGCGGTATTCCCAATCCGCATCATTGACCCAAAGCGTTTCGATCTCATTAACATCAATATACGGATCTTTGATGAGTCCATGATGCAATAAATCCAAGTGTGCGACTGTGGGAAACTGAGAAACGTGAAGGAAGGATGAGGCTGTGCTATTGTTTAGGGCCGTGGTTTGGCGGAACTGCCAGTTTTTGGCAAGGAGGGCTTTGGTGATTGGCATTTTGATGATACTCAGAGGTGTAGAATACGGAGACGAGAAATGCTACCGACGTATAGATGGGGTATATGAGATGTGCTGTTACGAAGACACGATTGTGAATTGCCCCGCCATACATAGCCTTGGCGGGGTAACCTACCTTCCAAGTGCAGACATGCCATCCAAACGTGGGGGTTCTTGGATCCTTATGTCAGCTCTGTCTGGATTAAGTATTGGACCTCATCATTCGCAGGACGAAGAGTGAGTTTTGCTGCGATAGCGGATACGATCCGGATTACCTATTCGGTCGCGGAAGGTGGGTTTCCGTGCTTGGTCAAGAAACGCGTACACCTACACTTAGCTACTTTTCTCAAGTCCTAACACTTGCGATCTATCGTTAGAATAGCAATTGCACTTGATAAAGATGCTCAAGATTGATGCTCCAAGCTCCAAGCTCTCAGGTTTTCCTTTGTCTTCCTTCAAAAGGACAATGCGATTCTGAATCCCCATCCCATCTGCTTCCCCCTTTACTCCATCTAAAGCCGCCCAGTCAATGGAAGAGTATCCGGCTCTCGCTCCCTAAAGCCTATGAATCTCTTCACCCTCCTCTCATAATTCGTCTTTGCCATCTTTTAGATACGCGGCTCGAGACCGAGTTTCTTCAACCGCTGTTTGTGAAAGTGCATCCGGCTAAGTAATTAGCGAGTCTAGATTGATTGTTACAAGAGAACTCAAGAATTTTGCAGAAGCTAGGAATGTGAGATTGAAGAGTTTAGCTGTTGCAAAAAGTAGTTTATACCTGGAGGGACAATCCATAACCCAGTGTACATACCTGCTTCAGACTACTGAAAGTAAGCAAATGCCCACCTCTTCGTTTTCTTGAATTTGGTCCCTTTTACAGACTTCTCATAGTACGCTTGTATCAACAATATGAGGTTTTGACAGAGTCCATCTCGAATAAGGTGCAAGTGATGGGCTAGGGGTTTTTTGAGCAGTCCGACGGTAGATCCAGATGAATTATTGTACAAGTCGTTGCTCGAGGCACAGCGGAAATCCCTCACAATATCCGAAAAAAGTCTTAGTAAACGGGACTAAATGAGTCTGTGGCCAAAGAGAACAGATGTCGGCAACCCCGCCACGGGGGCGATATAACGAAAAACGTGGCATAATATGCTATACTCTGGATCCTTCGAGAATGTCAACTCAACCATCTCTTCATAGGCTTGTTTGGATTCTATATCACAGCTTGACTAGATCGAGTGTCACGAGACACTAGCCTCGATGCACTTCCGCACTCTGCCTTAAGCATGCGCATCACTTCGACACTTGTCAAAGTTTTGGCGACACCTAGGTCATTGATGAAAGATAGGATTTCCCCAGGTGAAACGTAACACGTCATCGACGAAGGGGGAAAGAGTGTATAGAGCCGTAGATCGTCCCAGTCCTTGAAAATGGTCATCCGAAATATTAAGTCCAAAGTTTCGGCATTGCGCCTTGAAGACAGCAGCGCTACCAGTGGATAGAACCTGTGATATGTTAACTATTACCAATTAGACCAAGAAATTGGATTCTGATATAGAGTTTTTCCTTGTGCCTCAGCTTGGGAACCTCCGAATTATCAGATAGCAACCTATACGAAACCTTTGAACGCTCAACCTCAGTGACTCAGTCGTACACAGCGAATGGTGCAAAACCCCCAAAGCTACCACAGAGACAAAAATATCTGAGGTCGCAGGTAGTATAGATAGATCGTCCTCCTGTCACCAGTTCAAAATGACCCACTGGTTTATTTTTCGAGTCTAGCGATAGGCGGCGGCATCCTCTTCGAGATCCTACGCACCACGGCTGGTCCGGGTGGGTATTCACCGTCTCTCGTAGCTCCCAAACCCAAGTTCAGTAGGATTCTGACATGGGGCTAGACACATGGATGCTATTCTGGGCTTGTTCTTGCCGCCCCCACGTTGGACTTTGACTTCCGCTTCTGGTGGAGATTGCTTAATTGAAAGACGTGCCAAAGTTCGTGGGTCGGACTTACGAATACATTGATAGACATAGGCTCCTCCATCCTTGTGGATCAAGTATTCAGTCATTCTATACTGTACAAGCGGTCAAAGATGTCACTTGAGAATGTGATCTCCGCATGTTCAAATCCTGCCAGCTGATCGTTTCCTGGATAGTTTTGAGATATCTCTTCTTCTCTCGCAGGATTTGAGTCACCGAAACATACGAAGTAGATGCGCAATCGCCTCCGTGATATTCGGCAAGTTCAGAATTGGTGATTTGTGTTTTTGTATGTAAACGAGATGAAGCAACACATTTGGGGAAGAAACTGCGTAATAGGCTAATAGCTTTATTAGTATTATTATTAGAGATAGGCTTTTCCCTATATATGCCGGCATATTTTTATTTCACGGTCGACCTCGTGTTCGTGCTCGTGCTCGTGGGTGGTGGATACTGTATAAAAAAGCGGCAACGATTTATAATTAGCTAAAGGGAGTGGGTGGTTCGAGAGTGGGACATCAAACATTGATGATACTGTAATCATGTAATAATGAGTGCTGAGTAGGGCGGGACGGTGAAGGTCAGCTGCGTCGATGACCAGTTTTCTGTGGAGCGCGGAAAATCCCCGTCTTATTCCCGCTTTACCAGGTTCAATAACCCCACTAGTGAAACTGTTATCGCTTTGCAGCCGACCGGCGGGTCCTCCCAAAGTAGTTTATTTTTCAAACCTCTTACTACTGTACGGAGGTACTCCGTGCGGCGGAAAAGTAATTTGATTCCTATTATTCTGTTTAAATGATCGATTTTGAACAGTGCACACCCTGTTTGACCAATCAGATAGCTAGGGCTAGTATTTAGACATAGCAGATGACTTGATTATCACCGTAAATCCTCACTGTAGCAAAACTGGGGCTCAAATTGGTTTTCGGCCGCACGGAGTATACTCCGTGTAGTATATCCCGCTCGGCGATTCCTACCGATACCGCAAATATATTTGCTCTTTAAGACTTTTTCAATAGTCCACAATCATCTGACTGAGGCGGCCTAAAACGCATGCGTAGCTACATACGAAGTACAATGTAAATTGATGAAGAGTTTGACTGGGTGATACGGAGTACCCATGTCTTTGAGAAGGAGATAGTCGCCGAGATGCCGAAGATATGTCGAAATAATCGCATGTATAGGATTACTACCGAGCCAACCCATAGCTCTGACATGCTTTTCTCCGGAGAAGCTATACGCAGTACAGTAGGTGCTCTTGGCACTTACTCCAGTAAAATGTAAAAGTACGAAGTACGAAGGTATGCCAAGCATTATATTACAAATACTGGATTTTTGCCTTTTTAAGGTGACCGGAAATTACCCCTCTAGACCTGTTCCTTCAGGAAGACGATTTCGGCTGCTAATGGAGGCTGGAAAGTATATATTCCGTAGAGCGTGGTACGAGCGGGGGAGCCACGTTCTTCTTTACTCCGTAATTGGTGTAGTGATCTCCTTTGCGTTCTATACTTATCCTCATTATTATAAACTCCTATCAGAGAGTTCTACCGCGACCTGCGGGGCCTTCGGGGTTGCCCCCTAGGAGGGTAGGAGTTCCCGGGTCCTGTGGCTGGATCTGGTAGGATCAGAGCCCCCGCAATTGTCTCTTTCTGGGCTCTCGTCATCCCCGCAAGACCAGGTGAAACTGCAGTCTGCAAGTACTGGCCTTCAGACCCTGTGCCTGTCTTGCCTGTGCTGGTATCCGCTACTTGGGTTGCCCCAAATAATAAAGTAAACCTAAACGCCCGACCGACAGACTTTCTCGTCAACCACGGAAACGGCTCGACTTTCCACCAAAGAATGGTCCCGTCAGAATGGAGGCTCAAAGCCCGTCAACCTGCAACCAGTGCGGGAAGAAATTCCAGCGAAAGGCCCATTTACTGCGGCATCAACAGCAGCGTGAGTTGAGCCGAGCCGAGTTGAGTTGAGTTGAGTTGAGTTGCGTTGAATTGGGCGGGCTATGGATTGAATACCTATTGCTTTTGCTGAATTCGAGTCAAGCAAGCGTCTTGTCTTGTCCTGTGTTGTGTTGTACGTTATCTGACGGGCATGGATAGATTCCGGCGATAGGCCGTATAGCTGTAAATTCTGCTCCAAAACCTTCAAACGAAGGTACGTACCTTTTTGTTCCCCGACCCCGCGTACAGGACAACAAGTACAGCACCGTACATGTACCACCGGAATCTGCGAAGTATCGACGCTGACGCTGACACTTACGCAATCTCTATAGTGATGTCTTGAGGGACCATTTCAGTCGCTGCGACCGTCGCGGGAACTCGGCCATCCCCAATTCCCTGGAGAGAGGACGCAAGCGCCATGCATGCGACGAATGCTCGAGGCTTAAAGTCAAATGCGACAACAATGTGCCGTGCCGCAAATGCAAGGAGTTTGGTAGGACATGCGTCAAGAGCCGGCCTACAGGTCAGTCGCAAATCAATATACTATACATGGCATAGTAACGCGCTTCCGAAGATATATATACTGACGCGCGCAGCCGCCTCGAGTCCGGATGAAAGCACCGCCAGTGCCTCGCGCTCGACTCCCGATCCTGCCTCCTCTGACCGCAACTCGATTGGCTTCCTCCTGAATTGTCCCACCGAAACAGACTTCATGCGCGAGTTCCCCAAATCGTCAACCCTGAGTCCGAATAGCAAGCCTGCCGAATACCAGAGCTTTACGAGCCTTGGGCACAGCTATGAACCGCCTCCAGCAGCCATGAATGACGCATCATATATGCATCAGGACTATGGGCATATTATGCAAGACAACCGCCTCGATGTTCTCCTGGACAACCTCGAGTTTGCAAATTTTGAGGAGAGATCACACAGTTGGCAGATGCCGGGGGAGAATGCCATGCCTTGGTCTGGCGATGCAACCTTCATAGACCGGCACGTCCTTGGACAGAAAGCATATGAGATCAGAGAAAAGTTGAAGTACACGGCAGCGAATCTCCATTCCCCAAACATGCCACCGAAGGAGATATTGGATGGAATTAATTCCATCACAGCGGACAACATTGTGGCGTGGGTAAAGTTATATTTCACGCACTGGCATAAACATGCGCCTCTAGTTCACGAATCCAGTTTCAATCTTTGCACAGCTGCTATGCCTCTAATTCTAGCAGTGATAAGCCTAGGGGGAATGGTGAGTTATATGCAACCCCGAAACCACCTTTGTACTTGGTGCTTCCTACTCACAAATTCAATATAGTATTCCAAGGAAGCTGCAGAGGTAGCAAAGTTAAAACGACTGCTGGATACCATAGAGGCCTACGTATATTCCATCCCAGGATTAAGTGAGGAATATGATATCCCAGGCCGTACATATATCATCCAGGGAGAAAACGCAGCTCCCGAATGGCAGCAATACCAACTCGAAGAATTACAAGGCGCCTATCTCATGATTGTAGTCCAATTCTGGAGTGGTAACCCCACTGCTAGAACCAGAGTCCGTCAATCGAGATTTCAAAGAATATATTCCGTGAGTTCATCCCTCCAACTTTTGAACTAGTACTTACTACATGATCCCAGATATTCCACCACTTAAATTTGCAGGTAGTACAGCATTCGCCAACCTTCCAAATAACAGACCAGCAGTCCTTTAGAAGCTGGATCCGAAAGGAGTCGTATATACGGTAAGTCCACCGTCATCCGTGTGGCTCATATTGATTGCGGTCTTCGACATGGAACTGATCTTGCCCCTAGCACTGCTGCCCTGGCCACAATTCTGGATCACGCATTCGGGATTTTTGACAACGTATCTCCTAGATTCCAGTGGGCTGAAATAGACCTACCTTTCCCTAGTGACGATGTATACTTCAAGGTCACCAACTACGAGGAGCTCGTCGCTCAATCGTTGTACCCACAACACAAAATAAAAATAAAAGACGCATTTCTTGTCCTCTTCTCACCTCCCGAAACTGCGGAACACGAGCTCAAGGTACTTCGTAATGCCAATCTCACAGCACTCGATATGCAAATGCTTATTCACTGTGAGTTCCACCACCTACCTCCGACCCTTATTACATGGCCTTTTGTGCAGCACTAACATTGTTTCAAGATCTGTACACGTGCGTCTGGAAATCCACATTCTCAAACCCGATGGCTGCTCTGCCAACAGTCAAGATTTCAGACCTGTTATCGCCATTCAGAACTGCTATGCGGAACTGGCGAACGGTTTGGGACCAGATCAAGAACTTGGTACCAGATAACGAGTGGAACAAGTTGGGATTCCAAATAACCGCAGAGACATATTTCGATGCTGTGAAGGCAATTGTCGACGCGTTCGAGAAGAGGGATGGAAAGTTTCCGCCTATACCGAGTGATTGTGAGAAGGGGACACATTTGAAAAGGCTGTTGACCTTTTAGGCTCACTGGGGAACAAGGAGATCCCACCCGGATTCTTCGATTCTTCATGAGTTTCATACGTTGGAGCTGAAAGGAAGTCGGTCTCCAAGTCAAGTGCTTGAGATCGATCAATTACCTCGTCGCTCTTAGAATAACCCGCCCTGTTCTGGGATCTCCAATGTCAGCTTCGGGAGAAAGAGAACGAGACTGGAATTGCTGTGTGTCAATGCATCATTTAGAAGGAGTAAACATGGGTTAGCATTGGGAAAGAGCCAAGTATATGATGGCTAAGTCGTTGTCGATAGAGCGGGCGTTATCGATAGTTGATGTGACACCTACAATCTCTACTCGTTCTGGACACGAGGGGACAAAAATATATATTGCAATATTATTAAGGACGCATGCAGTCGTCACCATGCTGCAGTGAGAGCTGAATAGAATTTCAGACAAGCTTCTGAGTCCAAACCGTAGTGCGGCGATGGCTAGTATATGCAACCGCTTGGGCAGCGAACTCTAATAAGTTTGGGATCTTCACAGCCTTCATAGCCTTCACAGCCTTATATGGGTCCAGCATCAAGCATTCCATTTTCATTCCATTTTCGTGTGAGTGCTGACGGTGGAGTTACCGCACAGTCAGCCACTTCCCGTGTCTACTTTATTCCCGATGTTCAAAGGAGTCAGCAGAGTACAAGTTACTACTCGGGGGCTGTTATTGGCTAGTCTGGCGCACGATTCTCATCTTCGAAATGTTGCCCCAGTTCGGACTAGCTTCAACCTTAACGACCCTGGGCCTGGTTTTCCCCTCTGCGCATATCATTCATATAACGGCCCGTATTCCTCCTTTGGGTGGTCAATTCGAAGCCAAGCATCATCACCTATTGAACCGCATCAATACCACGTGTTGAGAATAACCGTTGCAAACATGGTGTATGGGGGAAAACTGTCAAAGGCATGTAAGCCATGTAGAACACGGAGAGCAAAGGTAAGGCTTCAATGACAAAGGTACGACTTTATAGACGCTGATATGGAACAGTGCGATTTTATTTCTCCAGAATGTAGTCAATGTTTGAGAACAAAGAGAAAGTGTCACGGGTATCGAGACACGGAGGGCTTAAGAATCAGCGATATGAGCGCAAGCGTTGTCAAGAAGTTTAAAGCGTGCAGCGATGCAGACTCCACCAGCGTGCCTCTACCTGCAAATTGTCCCGGTTATAAATCTGGGGAGTCTGGATCGGGGCTTCTGTCGAGCTCATTGGCTCTAAGCCCTGTCTTGACTGTCCCAATAGACGATCGTGCCTTCTGCTACTTCCGAACCACGTTTGTTATCGGCAACGCCCGCTCATTCAGGTACCTGGAGTCCCTTTACGAGTACGGAGACCTGGATGATCGCCTCTTGGTGAGCATCCGCGCTGTAGGGCTGGCAAGCCTGTCAAAAGCAGCTCGCTCTACGGACCTTGAAAACCAGGCCATGCGGTCTTACGTAGCCGCCCTACGAATGATCAACTCAGCCATAACCTGTTCCGATGTAGCTATAAACGACACTACCTTATCAGCAATCATGCTACTGGATCAGTTTGAGAAGATAATCCCACCGACAGCTCGCACCACTCAAGCATGGACAAACCACCTCAACGGCGCCACAGCCTTAATGAAAATGCGTGGCCGCCACCAATTTGAAACCAAAGCCGGGGTAGAGATGTTCATGCAGATGAGCTCCCACCTGCTTGTCTCCTGTATGCAGCATAGGATTGCTCTTCCAGAAGATTACCTAACCCTCCGCACCTACGCAACCAACTTCCTCGACACCAACGACATCGCATGGCGCCTATCTCAAGTGTCAGTACGCTACATTGGTTTCCGCGCCGCAATCAAGTCTGGTAGTCTTTTTGATGCTGATACCATTATTGCAACTGCCACTCGTATGGACGCCGACATGGTAACGCTAATGGGCAAATTTCTGCCGGGGTGGATGCCGCAATCAATACCCCTGACCACCCCTTCGGCTCTGGTCTACAGGTCCCACTACGACTTTTACATCGACAACCGGCTTGCCGAGGGCCTTAACATGGTACGTGCCGGCCGAATCCCTATCCTTGATCTGATTAGGGAACAATGCGAAGCCGCACACGTGTCACCGGGTTCCTGCCAAGCACTCGAGCGTTATCAAACCGTACAACGCGTTAAAGAAAGTGTTGCCGAAACGGCGGATTTGATTTGTGCCAGTGTACCTCAACTAGCTGGCTATTTCCCTTTCCTGGAAACCGATTCTCCTCCAGGCTCACCGGATAGCTATACGGCTTCTGGTTCGGTGAAAGGCATGAAGTTGGAACCTTGCAACGAAAGCAGTGCATATTCGCTCCTTTGGCCTCTGTTCACCGTTGCAAATTCACGTGCTTGTCCGGAGGATGCGAAGGCTTGGATTATTGGCCAGTTGAAGATTCTTGGGGGGCTTTTGAATTCGGGACAAACGCTGGAACTAGCTAGTGGCTTGGAGAGGGGGGAGGAAAGGGATATTTGGAGTGTTTATGCGTTGTTGGGGAGTATTTGCTATTCTATCACTGGTCCTTGATGATATCCTGAGTTGAATTTACATATACTTAAATTGGTTAACTCCTAGATTGGTGATGCCTACCTAAAACTACTATGCAAAAGTCTACCTTTAACATTCCGAATTGCGATAGCCACTTCCCAAAATGACTTCACTGAATTTTCACACCTCAAACACCTACAATTCAAGATCTATGACTGCAGAGAATCTCACTTCTCTGCATCAGGTGACTCTATGCAAGATTCAACACACTCACGGAATACATCGCGAGTGCAAGCACGAAACCCGCCAACTCCTTTTCCTCTGAACTCCGTACGAGCACCGATCTTTCATCTCGACTCGAACCAACGCCTTTCAGCTTACATCCTTAGTAACGAAAACTCAGCGGCCTACGAACACTAGCCAAAAATTTCCAGGGGCGCAATACAGTAATCTTTGGAACACGACTTTTGCATGCCGCTAGGCCTAATGCAGGACACATATCGAACCGACCCGTCTGCGCGCACGGCGATCTCTCAAACAGTCAAAGGGTTGACTTTCAGCTGGGGGGTTTTTTATTTCCATAGCCCTGTAGCAACAAGCTTTGCGGGTGGCTTTCATGGTGATCTCGAGGCTTGGGATAGACGATGCTGTCAAATTTCGAAGGAGTAGCTGGATTTGGTATTCAAGATGCTGTGGCTGTAAGTCTCCTGTTGATTTTCCTACTGTTGTGAGTGTTGGGATAGAGGTTATGTTGCATATAAGTGTGGACGAGATAAGTGTTTTGTGTTTTCATTCTTCAGTTTAATCATCTTCAGAATTCTCATCTCATCTCATCTCATCTAAACACCAAGTATATCATCTACCTTTCATCCAGCAACTCAACTCCCAATATGGGAAAAAATATCCGGGAAGGCATCGCAATAGTCGATCTCGCCCTCTACATCCCCCTCATCATCACCGTCATATTTGTCCTCATCCGCCATGGCTTCCAAAAACAACTCGGCTGGATCTACCTCCTAATCTTCACCATCGTCCGCACAGCAGGCGCCGTCATGGAGCTCCTCCGCATCCACAACACCTCCAACAGCACGTACCTGGAATGGTCCCTTATCCTCTCCTCCGTCGGCCTCTCTCCCCTCCTGCTCGCCTCCCTCGGCCTGCTAAAGCGAGTCATCGACTGCACTTCCACGCACGTCTCTAGCGGCGCCCCCAACGTCCTCGTCAGCGCCCTCTCCGAACGCCTGCGCATCATAAAACGCCTCTCCGGCAAAGCAACCGCCACCTCGCGCCGCAGCCGCGCTATCCAGCTCCTGCAGCTCCCCACCACCATCGCGCTAATCCTCTGCATCGTCGGCGGCATGGACGCCGTATCCTCGTCCTCGACGCCCAAGGACAGGCAGACGGGCATTAGAGACACGAAATGGGGCATGGGCATCTTCATCGCCATCTACCTGATCCTGTGCACCCTGACGCTCGTCTCCGTCTCCGAGATCCGCAAAACGGTCTCCGGCGAACGCAGGGTCCTGCTCGCGGTCATGGTCGCGCTGCCGCTTATTGGGTCGCGCTTGCTGTGGAGTGTGCTGTGCGCTTTCAAGGGTGGTAAGGTCTTTAGTGTCGGGGATGGGAGTGCGGTGGTGCAGATTGCGATGGCGGATGTGCAGGAGGTGGTGGTTGTGTTGTTGTATGTTGTTGCTGGGTTGAGTGTTGGTAGGTATGATGAGCGCGAGGTGAGTAGGCGGAGGGCGAAGGAGAATGTGTATGTGCCTCAATCGTATGATGGGCGAGTGGACCCGAGGGACGGTGCTATGGCTGCTTGGCCGCATCCGCCTGTGCAAGCGAGGAGAAATTATGGGGGGTATAATGGGGGATATGCCGGGGGTTATGCTTAGTAGATTGCATAGTTTGTCTGTCTATTGTTGAGCTTTCATTTGTCTGGGGCTGCGGTTGTTTGGGAGTCTGATAAAGATAGAGCTTGGTGGGGAAATTTGAAACTTAGCTAGGAGTCTAGATGATGTTAATAGGCTATGTTTATACGCAACACTTAAGAATTATCCCGCTCATACACTCAAGAAACACCTGCTACCATATACCAAAGCATCATTACTGCCGCATAGTCATCTTATGATCTCTTCATTGAGCCTGTCATCAAAAACCAGCAACAGCGTTCTACTGCGTACTTAGCAGCCCCTAGAGCACTATTATAGCCACTTCACTTCGAAAACCAAAGCTCAATACTACGATTTTACCCTTATTATGAGTCTAAATGACCCTTAAACTAGCTCTGTTATAAGCTAAAATAAAAAGTATTTCGGCTGTCAGCTACTTATATGCTAGGAAATATTCAGCTGACTATCTTATTGACCACACTGACTGGCACACTGTGTGAGAGAGCTTATTTGAGGAGTACTGTGCCAAACAAGTAGGGTAGTGTAGTGCTGTCAAGGAGGATTTGTTGGATGATAATCTAATTATCATTATCACCATAAAGATGAGGAGGTGAACCACTTGAGCAAATACCCCTGGGAGATGGTTAAGAAGTAGAGACCTAGCGACGAGGACAAATAGATGAAATACAAATATACAGCTACACAACCAACCAGCGTAAAAAAAACGCGATTTTTGGAATTGCTGATTTCATCTGCCATAGCTGGTTATATTGGCCAGCGAAGACGGATCTCTCTGCCTGTACGCGGCGCTAGCTACGAACTAGCGATACTTTAATAGTATTTGTCTAAGCTAAAGAGAGAACGTATTTGGCTACCTATCCTCTACTACCTAACCTACCTACCTACCTACCTACCCACCTCTACTAACATGATATAAAGCCCTTAATAATAAGGCTATATACTATAAATGTGACAGACAAGGCTTCTGTCTTCCTAAATCTATTCTTAGAATACAAAGTGAAGAACAAAGATAAAACGATCGAAGAGAATTAAAGGCGCTCAGCGGCCTGAGGCCCTTAAGGCAGCCATATCACATGACGGCGCTCCAGCTCCGTCACAATAAATAATATATATACTTGTAGATATAAGGAGGAAGACTTAGAGGCTTAAAACGCGTAGGCTATTATAGGAACTACTACCTAGCATATCACGCCCTAAGTCGCGTTTTATAGAGACGTAGTAAACCTCCTTTAAGAGCGAAGCTAATTATATATACCTAGAAGGAGGAAAAGTGGAGCGTTCTACAAGTTAGAGAGAATAGATTTGCTTATAGATATAGAGAGAGGATATATGCAGACGCGTGGGAGAGGGTTCTACAAGTAGCAGTAGAGGGAAGGGAAGGGAGGGAGGAATGGAGGAAGGGAGGTAGAAGGGATATAAAGGCCTTAATATAAGCTAGTAGGGAGGAAGAGAGAACTAGACGCTTTATAGATACCTAACTTATCTATAGCGTTTCCTCTTATTTCTAGCTATCTAATAAGCTACGTATACGCTCTACCTAAGAGATATTAACACACCTGCCCCTTATAGGGCCTGCAGCACTTCTTTTCTATGAGATCTCTTAACTAGCAGAGGGATTTAAGGATTATTTAATAGCCTGTGAACTAGTATAGCTAGCGCTCTTTATAACTAAATTTTAGCTTCTAGGTATTATATATACACATGTAAATTACCTAGCTAGTCACGCCCTAATGCCCCCTAGGAGGCTTGGAGGAAGCCTATAGCTTCTCTCCCTCGGCGTAAAATAATACTTACTTACTTACTTAGCTGGTTATATTAAGAATAGAGTATAATAAGAAGCAAGCAAAGGCTGAAAACCTTTGTGAGGAAGTAACCCATTTTTGCTTGCTCGCAGCTGTGATATCTAGCAGTGTTTTGTGAACAATGTGAAAAATTTCTTCATGATAGGAAGGCAGGCTCTACTTGTTATCCTTTTAAACTGCCAGAGTGCCACGGGCCACGACCTTTAATATCGAAGTACAGATGGCAGGCTCTGTGATACCTACCGCAGAGGAGGAACTGGGCTGGGAGCCTCAGAGATCGACAAAGTCGCGGGTCGCAGAGTAGGTACATAAGGTAGGTAGGTAGGTAATTACTGAATATAGTTAGCAGGGCATATAACAAAGCTGTTTGTATACCTAGCTAACGATAGTACTATAAATAAGACCGACAGGCACTCGCTTAAACCCCTTTCTTATATTCCACTCCGATCCAAGACTTTAAATGCCTTAGTTGCTCTAAATAGTATACTACAATCTAGCAATATGCTTTTTCTTCCGTTCATTTTAAATTCAAGCAGCTATGTCTATCTAGATCAAGCTACAATTCCCTAAGTTAGATTAGTAAATAGGTAGATGCATAAGTCTAAAAAGAGTTAGTCGAAGCGGGATATATTGGTAGGTTATTCATTTATCGTTTTTATTCTCACTGTTATGACTAACTACTATCTTAATCTAACTTACTCTTCCTTCAAGTGACTAACCAAATAACTCTTTGACGTTTTGGTGTTAAGTTAAAGGTGCAGCGCCTACAACTTGTCTATCATTTCAGCATTTGAAGTAGAAGTTAACGACACCAAGAGCAGCAAGCAACAAATGCCAAGCCATGGAGCCTAACATCTCACTATCAACAATTCTCACAACCCTAGCAGCCCTCTTCCTCCTCATCACCCTCCTCATCACAGACCTCCCA
>QGMF01000142.1:0-58613 GCA_007821475.1 Lachnellula arida
TGGCGTGGGACATTAAAAGTCGACCGTATGGTCTTCTGCTAGGGTCTTCTGCTGGGGGCCTTCTGCTGAGGGTCTTCCGCTGGGGTCTTATTTATAATGTGCCAGCTGGCGTGGGACATTAAAAGTTAACGGTGGGTTTGCAAAGATACCGAGTGGATCTGAGAACACCAAGTCATAATGGACGCAAGCAATTAATCGTCCACCTGGTGTTTAACGTATTTCACTGAACAGGAGAGTTTTAAAAGAATTGAATTGTGCGACCTCGTAACGACAAAGGAAAATAATAAGTAGTCCTCCCTCAACTGTATGCATAAGAACACAACGCCGCATTACACTACCCCTGTTCCACAGATGCCCAAGCACAGGATCACATCCATTCGCGGAGTTTGAGACCATCAGACCCATAAAGCCTCAGCCGAAGCTGAGCAAGAGGCTGATATGAGCGCGGCCGAAACTCTACAAGTTCCATTGGCAAATCAAACTGTAGCGGTCCATTTGACTTTTGAATGTTTCCCAGCTCCATCATCAAAACCAGGAAGATCACAAATTCTATGCATAGTGGCCAATGTCGGTTTGGGCAGCAAAGCCACAGGCTCACCTCGAGGTACGTGAATCCGAGATGTTGGTGAATATCGGCTGGGAAGATGAATCTGAAGGATATCAGTTACTTGATCTAAGGAAACATATAGCAGTACCAACGTCATTTCTGTGTTCGTCTGGAATCCATTGGGTCCGTCCATCGTTAACTCCATCGAGTCCAGTTGTAGCATCGTCAAATCCTCTGGTTGTGCCCATTGTCTGGTCTGCCGCGGAATCCTGATTTACGCGAGACCTTACCGAGCGTCGTCTGAGGGCTCGTCTTATAGCTTGGAACACTGTCAGGCATATGAGACCGAAAGCCAGGAGACCGACGAGTGTGAACAACACTATACGGTCATTTTTTGGCATGTCATCGAGATCGCGATTGTCAATGGTGGGTTTAGTCCCCTTCAACGACTGACCCTTTACTTTGGATTTGGATTGCAGACGGAAGTCGAGCTCGTCATCGTCGCCACGTCGGTCTAGAAGGGGGGCATCTTCATTGTTGCAGCTTGACCACCAGGAAATCCCAAATAACACGCCGCAGTTTCTCTTCTCACGCGGCAGAGCCACCACGATGGGTGAACAATCTTCAGGGAAGTATTCGCAGTAAGCAATCTGCCATGACAGCAGCTGCTGGGGAGCACGACGGATAATGCTTAGATCACATAGCTCATCTTGGGGGAATTCACGACAGAAAGAAGCTACACTCCAGAGTTGTTCAAGCGCGTGGTGGTGACCCTCTCCAGCCCGACGTGAACGAGGGTCTCCTTTCAAGTCAGGCAAGACGAGTTGACGCGGCAAGTGCTCCACGAGTAGATTTCCATCAGCTATGCCATTTTCAGGCAGCCGCAGATCAATCTGACTTTTTTCGGAATTGTGTTGAGCGGACTCTGAGAACTCTGCGGCACCAAGCGACGTTGTCGTGGGTTTGTTGCCAAGAAGTATCGTCGCAGGATAGAGGACGGTGAGGACGAGAAGTGACCCACACGTCCAATTGAAAGCACGTCGCATGTTGAATATGCCGCTTGGTTTAACTCGAGGCCTGGGGGGATAAAATTTCGGACCAAAATGTTTGTGGATGATGATGGCAATGCTGTGGACTGTTGTCGTGCTGTGTAAAAAAATGTCGAACAATACTCTGGGGCGAGGAAGGACGAGCAACGCCCGACGATGATAGATAGCGTCAAAGCTTATGAGAGAGCGAGTCGGGATGTTGGCAAGTACATATAGAGTTAAGTTAGGAAGGAAAGCACGGCTGGCTGTCTCTGCCAGCACGGCAATAACGAAGGGAGAGGGATCGGAACACAACTCGGTTCGGAACTTCTCTAAATCGACGTTGTATATCCGAATGAGCCTAATAATGAGTTCATAAAGATCGTGCGTTCGTGCGGGATGTCATGGCTACAAACTATGCGCCGACCCCCCTTGCCCAAGCCCAAGCCCAAGCCCGCCTTGCAGAGAATTACTCGCAAACGCAACGCCCGCATTCGCCCAACTGTCTGTAGAAATGTTCCCCATGTGATCGAAGCTAGCTTGTTGAACGAATCCTGGGGGGCTATGACTATTACGGGCTATTCCATCTATGTGGTGCATCCTTTGATGTAGGGAAGCGAGCAGTGGCTCAACCTGAGCTTCAAACCCTGATAAGAGAGCTTTTGAGTCGTCCCAGCGGTGACCAAAGATCCTCAAAGTTTCTTTAATGTGCTTTACGCACTTTATACTTCGATCAACGTTGTCAATTCCAGCGTTCGATGGTAGAGGTGGTGGTGGTGGAGTACCCGGAATTATTGGGGTGTAAGGAAGGACGCCACTTAGAAGTTGATCCTGGTCTGACATTAAGACAGCAAGGAATTGGCTTCCGACGAAATAGACTCGGAGTGCATCATGGTAAGTGTAGAACGCAATGTTGATCGGGTCTCTGCTGATAGGAAATATTTTCTGCATATAAGCAATGCTGTACTCGAAAATCAAGGTTTTCGCATATAGTGACAGAGCCGGTATACGACACGAGGGTGAAAGGCAGTAGACGTAGCTGTAAAGGAGCTCAAGGTCGAAGAAATCCTTGAAAGACAGTGGTAAGCTTTCGGGAAAAGATTCCGACCATTCCCGCATTTCCTGACAGATTTGCCAAATGTAGGTGTACTCATTGTGAAAAGGGGATCGACCGGATTGAAACAGCTCTTGATACCAGGATGACTGAACACATCGTAGTTGGAACAGTAAATCTGCAGGTTCAAGCGAATGTGGTCCAGTAAGAGATTTTGCAGCAGCACTTGACGTTAATCCTATGGATAGCGACGGGAAATCTACGCTCGTAGAATCGTCCGTAAAAGATAGGGATCTCGCATGAACCATGCTGATAGACCTAAGTCCGGGTAAGCTTACGGCTACGACTTGCATTGGCTCTGTAGCTTACCTGTCAAGGGAATAGACACAATAGAATATTCTACGCCGCATTTCCGCGGTTTTCTTATCAAGTTGCTGTTCTTTCGGGGGGTCCTGATGAAATCCCAGGTCTACCACAGCGCGGCAAGCAAAGCCAATCAAGTGCCAACTATCGAAGTGGGCAGGATCAAGCATAGAGTATTGCACGAGCAAGAGTAGGGCCTGGATTTGAGAAACATAGCCTGGCATGAGGACCTTATCCGCATAATGTAAGGCGCGTCCAACCCAATGAACACCGTCTACGTAAAGTGCGTCTCTATGACTTCGAGATTGAGCTGTAGACGCAATAGCGAACACAAAGTATAGTAGCCAATACTCAAACTCGGTAACTGGACGGCCATTTTCCTGATACGTTGCATCGAGAGCGTTCAGCAACGCTGTTTCCGAGAATACGGGGAAGAGAGCATAAACGTGATCAAGATAATACTGGATCAGCACCATAGCCGCAGGCCGTGACGGAAGTTGAAACGGTTGCGACTCTGGTAGGACATCATTGTTTGTGGCTGCAAGAATCAGACGCGCAAATGTCATGTTTGATGTTGTAGACTCAAAGTCTCGAGTGGTGGCATTCACAGACCTGGATTACACATCAGCCTCGGAAATGGCAAGCAAGCAAGAATGATAACGATCATGTATACTAACAGAAAGCCAAAGTCCGATACAAGTTCATTCACATCAGCCGCTTCTCTCCGCCTGGCAGCCTTTCCGTGGATAACGGCGCGGATAGTGGCCAGGGAGTCTTTACGATCTGGCATTTGAAATGGAGCGTCAATGTCATGCATAGCCACTGATGCCTTTCGAGATCTGGCATAGGCCAGCCTCCTCTCAAGTTTCTCGACACGTGATTCGAGTGAAGCAACATAGCTGGCGACAAGAGACAGAGAACAGAAAATTAGCTTTGAGTTCCGGGACTAGATATTCGACATTCGAATTGCGTGGAATTTACGAACCTTCTTTCCTTGCCCTTAGCAAACTGGTCGTTGGCACTCGAGCATTCGCCGGCACGCCCGGATTTTTCGCATGCAGTGCATGCTGGCAGTTTACCATCACACTTGAAATCATTAGCCAGCCATTTGGTCTATTATGGAGAGTTGTCTCAAACCTTGATCTTTGCAGCGCGACCTGTTTCTTCGATTAGCGCTTACAAGACAACAATTGAAAATAGCTATGAACTCACATCTCGAGCACGCAGAAACTGGCCTCGAAACCCTCAAAAGAGGCGTATCAGCCACACTTGGGCTTGGTCGAGGCATCTCTTCTTTTGGGTTTCACTCTCGAATTTAGATTCAAGCCTTTGAGGAGCCAAAGAGCTCAAAATTCACATCTTCCCAAGGTGGATGTTGAGCAATCAGTCAGCTCGCTCGCCCCTTCAAGCTGATGTTGATAGTGGTGAAGAGCTGCAGTCGATAAATATTACCGCATTCTTTCCGCAGAAGAATTGGGAACAGTTGAACGTGGTGTTGAAGCTTGCAAAGACTGAGGCGCCTAAGCTTGTTCGGGGATTGAGATGTGACAGGCCCCGTTGCAGCGGTTGTGGAAGGAAGGAACGGCCAGATTGCAACTCCTGCCTGGCAATGCCGAGCGGACTGCACCACTTCAGGCTACTTCGATTCGAGCTTGACTGGAGTGGTGTTTTGTCTCCTTTGGTCACCGATGCAATGGCGCAATGCTCCAATATGGGTAATATGTCTAATATGATCTGTGCAACGTCAAACTTGATGTAGCGCGCGCGCCCACACACCGAGGAATTCTGGAAGTCTTCTGTAGGACAAGGGCGTATGCAGCACAGGCAGGCAGATGCGTCAACACCACAAAAACAGCAGATGTATTGTACTTGTACTGTAGGGAGTAGAAGATCAGGACCAAGCCGCGACCATGAACTTGCTTGCTACATATACCGACAAGACAGTTTACTGGAGTACGGAGGATTTGGTACAGCCTCTGTCGAGCCAGGGTCTTGACCTTTTGAAGGGAGTGGGTTCAAGACGAAGGATTCCACGCGTATTTCACGGTGCTAGTGGTAGTTGAGATATACCTACCTACCTACTGTACCTGCCTACCCACCCCACCTAGGTCACGGACGTAGACGCGGTCTCGTGATGGCGATAAGGGCTGTTAGTGCTGGTGGTGGGGGTCGGGTCGTCCTGTCCTTCCTTGGCCGCTAGAACAATTCCCGCACTATACCATGCATCTGGTGCATGGCTATACCTAGCAATTGCCTACGCTATGCCATGCCCTCGTCCACAATAATCCCTTTGTTTGTTCACCAAGTCCAAGTCCTTTTCCGAGTCGCAAGTGACAGCGACTTCTTCCTTTCATCTAGGAGTAGGAGCGGGATCAATTAGCTATTCTTAGATGTCCCTTATCAGTATTTTCCATCCGTAGCCTGAGCCGGAGCCTCCTTGCGCCTCAACAGGTCGAATCCCCGCGCTGCTGCTCACTTATTAGGATTACAGGTACAGGACAGTAGTCAGACGAAGCGTACAGGTACGGAGTATAGCAAGGTACGGCGCGGTATTCCCTGCTCATCCCATCTGCTACCTAAATCTAAGCTCCCGGTGGTACGGTACTTTTACTACTCAGCATCTAATTATAAGATACCAGCTTGCCGTGGAGTAAAGTCTGCTCCTTCCTCTCTCTTCTCCAGTCTCGACTCGATTCTCAAGAAAACGCCGCTCCCGTCCCCTTCCCGGCATCAAAGTTAATCCACATCTGCCATTCCTGCATTCCTCCATCATCCATGCGCTCCCACGCTGCCAGCGCTGTGCCTCACTCGTCTATTTGAGGCGAAAGTGAGAGTCTTCTTTTTAACGTTATTTCGTGGCGCAAAGGCAATTCGCCTGGAGTGGTACTTGTCGCCCCTCGATCGTTGTACATGGACCACCGCTATCTATAGAACCTCACATCTTCCATCTCCAACGATGGTGAAAGCCAACAAGCGCCACAATAACACACATCTTAAAAATCCATAAACCGCATCCATGGACGCAGGGGATCTCTTCCGGCGGGCACATAGCTCTGTCAACAAAGCCCGTGAAGCAAAGTCTTTTCGCGAAAGTAGCCATGACAGCGATGACCATTCGCCCAGAATCGCTCACACTTTGACCGCCTGCTGTAGATGTCGCCAGGTGGGTAGCCGTTCCGGTTTGTTCAAATCAGAAGATGCTGACCTTCTCTAGAGGAAGACGCGATGCGATCCTAACCTTCCGCGCTGCCTCCCATGCGAAAGGGCTGGGGCAATATGCGAATACTTCGACACTGCGAAGGGAAAGAAGATACCTCGCACCTACGTGATTCGGTTACAAGAAAAGGTACGGGCCCTGGAAGCTGAAATGGGCCAGTACACCGAGGAGGAAGGTCATTCCCAGAATACTGAAGATATCGTGCGGCCCGGGGGACTCATACGTCTGGATGAAAATGATGAGACGCCACGGTTCCTAGGTCCCTCCAGCGGCATTGCGATGACAAGACTGGTTATGGAAGAGGCAAAGAAGTACACGGATTCTAGAAGTATTCGGGAACTGGTGCCTGAGGTCCGCAACCGTCGACCTGCTATTCCATCTCCAGAATCAGCAACGAATCGCAAAAAGTCGTACCCCATGATAAGCGCAGTAGCTGCGCCAACGCTGCCCACCCGCTTAGTTACAGACAAGTTGGTAGAAATATTTCATCAAAAAGGTCAGTGCTTCCTACTCATTACTGTAAACGGTTTTCCAGCCTCGGACTGGTGCGTGCGTACATGGATGGATGGATGGATGAACGATTTATTGACACCTGAATAGCTCAGTACTTAACTCCTACTCTGCACGAACCCACCTTCGCCAAAGACCTCCAGGAAGTTTACGATGGTAGCGGTGATCCATATAAGAATTTTGTTCTCCGGATGGTGCTTGCAATAAGCATGCAGAAACTTGATACTCAGTATTCTGGCTTAGCAGATAGTTACTATCTAGCTGCCATGGGCTACATGGAAGATGTGATTCGACCCAAGGATATCAAGACCCTTCAATGTCTAGTGTTGGTGGCTCAGTATTCATTATTGACACCGACGCGTACCGCGATTTATTATGTTGTAGGCTTGGCTACACGGTTATGCCAACAGCTTGGTCTGGCAGAGGAAAAAACCATAACTCAGGGCGTAGACTTAGGCATGGTCAACCCGATACAACTAGACATGAAGCGCCGGCTTTCATGGATAGTTCTTTCAATGGAGCTGGGATTAGCGCACAGTATGGGGCGCCCGAATGCATTTGCAGCGGGAGAAGACCATGTTGATGTCGGCTTCTTCGAAGCGGTTGATGATGAGTATATTACTGCCAATGGAATATTGCCAGCCCCCGTTTCGGAGAAGAAGCAAGTGGCTATACATTTTCTTCGAATGCGGCTGCTACAAGCAGAGGTGAGAAGGGTGCTTTATCAAAAGAAGCGACCCGAGCCGAAAAACGAAGATCATCCTTGGTATGCACAAATGGAAAAAAAACTCAAGGATTGGCTTGCTGCCTCTCCCCAGAACCCAAGTTGGAGCAAACCATGGTGTGTGCCTGGTAGTCCAAGTACTCTTCTTGAAGACCTAACACGAAGCAGGTTTGAAGGTAGGTATAACACCATGATTGTGACCCTTCGACGTCCGTCGCCTCAGATTCCGAAGCCTTCGGCAGGATCGGCGATGATGTGTTATGATGCATCGGCCACGAATATCAGAAGTCAGAGCAAGCATTTGGATGCGGGAAATATCGATATAACTTGGATATTTCTCTTGACTATTTTCCAAGCGGTGAACACCATTCTGTGGGCGATATCGTATCCCGAAGTCCGCGCGTTGCACCCCAAAGAAGAGCTCGAAGAACACATCGAAATCGCGCTCGATATTATTAGCAAGTGTCGGGAGCGCTGGCCCGGAACTGCTGCTGCTTCGCAGTTGTACTCGAAACTTTCCAAGGCATGTTCGAGGAGCTACGACGTTAAACCTAGCTCGCATCCACCGTCCTCGCTGTCAACAAATTCGCCTTCTTCCCTCACTGATGCCAATTCTCCCTCGGCATCGGAACACTCCAGTGTGACAACAAACTCCATGGCACATTCTCAACAAAGTACCTTCCAACCCCCTCAATTTGGGTATGTGTTCAATGAAATGCCAGAGCAGATTCCAGCATTTTCGCAGCAAATTATGGGGCCTCCTCCACCTTCATTCAGATCGAACTCCATATTTGGGGCTCCTTCCAGCACGCAGTCAGACCGCCGGTTTAGTTACTTCCCTCCTGAATTCACACAACCAAACAATTTTGCAAATGCCTGGAACCCTATCCCAGATGTTCAAGTACAGCCTCCACCTCAGTTCCAAGTAACCCTACCACCGGCAAATCCCACCACCGCCGATGCTAGCTACGTTATGCATACTGGGTCTTCACCGGCGTCGTTCGGAAACTTCATGTGGGGAGGCCAAGACTACGATGTACACATGAGGCAGGGTAGTCTCAGCCAGCAGCAGCAAATAGAGTTGATGCAAAGTCTTGAGACGGACGGTTTGGCAGAGATTGATCACTTCATGAATCTCGGGGCGCAGCAGTACGACACGAATTATTTCAAGCTCTCAAAATAAGCTGCTGCGTAACATCTTTTCAGCACTGTCTTGTGGTTAGATTGTAGCCACGCCAAAACGCATGGGTACGCTTGTAGCTTGGAGTTAGCTGGTAGAGGTATTTGTCTTTGTCTTTGAAAGGGCCCGTGGGCTATTTTATACTGGTGTAACCGGAAATCGGCGGGGTTTTTACTGTGAAAAGAGCGGGAGTATGGATTTGAGCGGGGGCGCAAGTACAGGCGTTTCTGGGATCTCATGACTGGAGTTTATTGTTCAAACGGGTCGCAGTCTTGGAGAGTTAAACCAGAATTATACAGTACATAGACTTTTTCATCCATAGAAATTATGACTAGTGGAAGTAACGCTATACTTTGTCTCTTGCAGATAAACTGTTGTTATCTCTAGCAATATTCGAGACGTGGTTTTGTACTTCCAAAGCGGGAAATTCTCGAGGGACCCCCTATTCCCTCGCCTAACTGCGCCACACTTGTTGAATTGAATGTCTTTGAGTATAGATGCATCTGATATGCGGATAACGAAGCTGTGCTTCAGCGTCAGAGATAAGTCGGTCGTCGACTTGAAATGGAATGTTGTGAAATGTTAATATGCTAGTTCATTCCATGTAGTGTTTGTTGTCACGCACGGATGTGAAGACAAGGTTGGTGAGGAGAAGAAGAACGCTTTGAGGGGTAGGGGGGCGAGATAGCCATTGGCTCAACTAGTAGGGTAGGAAGCACAGAATCGAAAGTTTATGTTCAGATAAATAGATCATCGCTAAGTACAAGTACCATGCCTCAGCCACGCAATGCTCAGTAAGATTTAGTCCACTTCTTCCTCTACCTGCTCAAACCCCTCCCCTTCATCTTGGACTTTCAGGCCACCCATCGCATCCTCAACACCAGCTCTCGCTTTGCCTTTAGCGCCCATCTTACTCCCTTTCTTCTTCTTGCGAGGCCCACCAGCCTCACCACCAACAGGCGCCTCCCGGATCCAGCGCACGATAGCCTGTGCGCGCTCAGTGGAAATAGGGTACTCCTTCCCGTCTTCCTGCGCCCACCGCTTCGGCATCTCCCTCCCCTCCGCCTTCCTGGCCTCCTCCTCCTGTCTCCGCTGCCTCGCCGCAACAGCGGCGTGGAAACTAGCCTCGTCGTGCACGCGGTCGTCCTCGAGCGCTTCCATGATAGCTTGCTGCTTGAGACGCTCTTTCTTCTCTGCTGCTGTTTCTTTCTGCTGGTTCTGTGGAGATTGACCGGGCAGAGGAGCGGGCGCGCAGAGTGATTCCCAGGACTGCGTGAGCTGGATCCAGTTGTCGCTGCGGCGAACGACCTCGATCCAGTCGGCACGGCTGGGGGATCGCGCTGCTTGGAAGATGGGGTAGCCGTCGCAGACGCGGGCGAGGCGTGCGACCATGTGGGCGTGGCGTTGGAGCTCACGGGCTGAGGTTTGGACGAGGCAGTGGCAAAGAAGGAGAGAGTGAAGGGCATCTGTCAAAAGAGGGTGGTAGGTTAGTGCCTCGTGGCAGTCTGTTTGGGCTAGAATTGCCTTTGCGGCCTCATTCTGGGATGCTTGCATTTGCTGTTTGGTAGTTAGGATAGTTGCCGACTCGGGGTAAGGAGGCAGGTCTGCTGGGGGTGTCGCAGAGAAAAGGGATGAGATTTGGTGGACGATTGGTGGAGGTAGGCTTGGAAGCTCAGTACGAGAGCCATTGCTAGGTTGGGGTCGGTTGCGACTTGGGCCTTTATGAGGAACAAGAGCGTCGGATAGTTGCCCGTTGCTTAACGAAGCATTGCTTTCCAAGTCAAGGCTTTTGTTATTGACGCCGTTTTGAGGCCGCGGGATTTTGAATCCATTTGCGGCTTGGTTGACTTTGCGAACAAATTCTTCTGCGATTTCAGCGGGAAGACCTGGCGTATAGTCAAAATGCGAGAGGTAGGCAACGTAATCTCGCAGGGCTCTCTTAGCATTAGTCTTGACAACTTTCCTAGCCTCGAGACGCCTTCGCTGTGCTTCTTTCTCGGCCGGGCTCAACTCAGGCGGTTCCTTTTCCACCGGTGTCTCGGTTGAATTTACGTTCCCATTTTCTTTGCCTTCAGCTGCCTTTCTGCCATTCACTCCATTTGTAGGCTTCGGTGGAAGAGCTTCATTGACATGTTGGCAAGCAATAGTCAAATAGACACCTGCCCGATGAAATAGCAGCTGTGTTTCAAGACTACTGGGGTGATCTTCCTCGTCAAGCTTTACTTCTTCTTTCCATCTGCTATTCCGCTGATTCTCAGCCGCAACTTCACTTGCCAGTTGAAGCTGCTGTCTCCCTGCCTTATGCTGACTCTGATAATATCTGCAAACCTGCAACGCTGCAGTCAGATCTTGAGCTGCACCAAAGAAATCATCCTTGAAGATCTTAGTAACAGCACGGGTCCTTAATATCTCACCCTCGCTAGGCCGTTCTGCAATGACTTCATCCAGAGGCTCAAGGCTTGTACATTCGGCTAGCTGACGAGAAGGAATCTTCTCATGGAAAAAATGGACATATTTCGCATCCGCGTCATTCGGATTTCTCTGCAAGACGAGTTGCGCAACATCTTCAAGGGTAGAGGCAGATTGCATGGTTGCCACACTACATGCAATCTCATCCAGATGGTATGCTTTAGATAGCTTCTGCGTAGCCTGCTCTCTCATGCGGTGTTTCCGTTCCCTACTCAATTTCGCATTGCCGCCTCCCCCACCAATGCCCAGACCCAACGCAGCGCCTCCATTGCCCAAAAGCCCGTTCCCAGCATTCAATGAATTTGTAAGAGCTGACGAAGTCACACCACTTGCAGCACGTACCGCAAGATTTGTGGCTTCGTCGACGAGTTGTCGAATCTTGAGGAGGTCGAAGAAGACAGCGGGGTCAATTGGCCGAGGTCGAGGAAGGTTGTAGTTATTATTTGCAAGACTTTCAAGCACTTCGGGAGGCAATTGCAGCCAGGGGCCATGGAAGGAGGAGATGTAGCGCCAGTGTCTATCATTGCGTTAGTACTCGTATAAATGTGTGAAATGCGCTCCGTCGATTATTGCGATTTTAACAGCATTTTGAAGCCCAGGCTATGGCCTGAAGTTAGGCACAATATGTAGCTAAACATAGGCTTGCTTGATAAGAAAATGGGGATCTGCAATTTGTACATACTTGTTGCGGCAGATTATTAACGCTGAGGTGGATGGTTGAGGCGGCTTTGCGTCTTTTGGTTTTGCTGTTGACGCAGATGATGATGCTGGACTTGGAGGATTGGTGCTTTCCGAGCCCTCACCAATATTCTGGCTCTTGTTCTTTTTCGCCATGTTGGTGAGAAAAAGCAAGCAGGTTTAAGATACCAAAAATAAGGAAAAATACTTGTATAATGAATTCCTTCTAAGATGGCTGAAGCCCCTGCCTGCCCCTTCCGATAAACACTAGAACCTACCAGTCCAGCCAGTACAATTACAATGGCCAAGAGAAGCTAGCGGCCGCGTTGTTCCGATATAATGTTGGTGCTGGCTTTTCTTTTCCCATCAAGCCTTGCAAAATTGGAAGAACCATGGTGGGAGAGGAGGGGATGGGAGGGGAGGATGTCATACACCGTAGATACCGTAATTAACTGTCCATACATTACCGTTGTTATATTGCTCGTAGAACCTTCCAAATACCTGCTCAAAGCAGAATACTATGCTCCTCTCACTCAAACACCCTTCCTATGGGACTCTTTCTCTCAAGGTGTTGTGATTATAATTACTACATCTTAACATTTCGTCTCTGGCTTTATAAGCACCATCGCGGCCGGGATATCAAATAAAACGCCCTCATGCTACGCTTAATTCAACCATGCATCAGTAATATCTAGACAACGCGAAACCCATCAAACCGATAGATGCTATAATTTACTTCCAGCCCCTCCAACTCAACAACGAGCGACTAAGCGCCGAGCGCCAGACATGCATCCACTGCGAGTGCCACCCTATGAGATTTAAGTCAATGTATATTCTCCAAGAGCCGCCACTGTATCTTACCTGCCATCCTTTTGAGTCACCACGTCACTGATTAGTTCCCGATCTAGATCAGGGAACATTCCAGCAAGTGTTTGTACGACATTTTCATGCTCTGCACGTTGCATTCTGTGAACTTCTGCAGTCTCGGCGCTTGCCTGTCTTGCGGCAGCATCTTCCGCGCTCATTCGAGCTCGAATATGGTTGTTGGGATGCAGTCCAGGTGGCTGCGGTAGACCTTGACGGGGATCCGTAACAGCTCGAGGGTCGGGACTCATACGAGGTGTGTTACCTGGCAATGGCGTACGGGCTGGACCTGCTTGAGATGGACCATCTTCAGAAAAGATACGTCCAATCGATGACAATGGTCGTTGGATAGTTCGTAGTAGACCACTCATCGCAGCCTTTTCATCGTCGCCGCTGTACTCATTTGAAGAGGTTGATTTTCGCGGTGCTGAAGATTCTCCCTCCATTGAGTGACGGGGAGTCACTTCCGGACGACTGAGACCAGACTTCTCGGAAAGCTGGGTAGGGAGTGGAGGTTCTGGAAGTGCAGCCTGGTGCTTTTCTGCTATTGCAGAGACAGCAGCTTCAACGTTCTGCTCGAATTCCTCGTCGGATATTGTCAAGGTGGTGCGGTCTAGATTCTCAACAAACTGTATCGCACCGGACTGAGATTGTTAGATGGATTCGATGAAGGGTAACGAGGACACTCACAAGGGACGAAAGGTAATAGCCAGCTTCCCCTCCTAGTTTTTCCTGGTTCCTAAATCGCAGAATGTATTGAACATTTGAAACCAAGTGCTCTGGATTTGCTCGCAATACAGTATAGATAAGTAGGGGCATAAAAGAATCCGCAGAGCCGTCCGATTTAGCATGTTTGAGAAGTCCTTCCTAGATTAGTCTTCGTCTATTATGGGCAACCAACTACACTTACCAAAAATGACCTTGCAGCAATTGAGAACGCAGATAATCTTGTCTCGAGGAGCTCTGTATGTCTTTATTTTTAAGAGCTCTGTAATGATGTTAGTTTTTCGCTCTGGTATCCATCATAATTAAATACCTTGCTGAGCCAATATTAAAAATCGTTTGCCACTTTCTCCAATTGGCTGAATATCAAGATGTTCCTCCTTTATCCACCCATAGATGCTGACTTTCTGTGCAAGAATATCATCGCGTTCGACATCTTCTTGATGCTGGCCTCTCCTCCCGGGCCCCATTGGCCGCTCAGCCCCTCTTCTCCTTGGTTTTGCTCCTGGAATTGGCTGAGGAGGAGGTATTGCTGGCGAGAATGTTTGCGAATATAACCTATTCATAACCAGCTTCTCCATACCCTCACGGGCATTATCAAATTCTGCATCCGAAACCTCGCGCCATACATCACACTGGGCCATTTTTGGAGTTATGAATGCAAGAAAATCACCTATTATCTTGACTTGTTCATGAACCATCCATTGTTTCTTGCCAAATTCTTGCAAGAAAGACCTCAAAAATTTAGCTACAGGATCAGCAGATCTGTGCTTTAGTTGTTCTAAAAATCGATGGAAATCGAAGGGGAGATCCGGCTCTGGCTCGGGTTCGGGGGGTGGCGGCCGATGTAGAGGGGGAGACATTGGAGAATCCAAACTTTGTTGTCGATCGTCTGTTCGCCTTGGGGGTCCAAAACTATGAATAGATCCTGGCTTGGGTGGGACTGAAGGACCGACATCAGATGGATCCCGACCCTGATGTCCGTGTGGTGTATTAGAAGCTAATCGTAGATCTTGCATGCTCTGAGTCGCGCTCGCTGCGGGGGAATTCAACGGTTCCAGACTCGACTTCCTTGGGGGATGTTGTATTGGGCTACCAAGTAACGGTCCTGCGATCTCTAATCGTGGTGACATGACCTCTTCATGGTCTGGCCCTTGTCCCTCCTCCCCAAATTGATCCATTATACTCTGTATTTCGAAGGTTGAGGATAGCTCACGCTCATCATCACTTGTGGAGGGCTTCTCATCGAATCCCGCATCGGATCTTGTGGGAGACCTCTCCGGGGCTTCGGGGTTTCCGGCCTGTTGGGATATTGATATTGATGTTGCACTGGAGCCCGTCCGTGAAGGTGGTTGTGAAGATCTTGGCGTTTTTGGTGTTGGGTCGAGGTAGGTCTTGTCATCTGGAGAAAGCGTCTGCGCAGTAGCTTGCTTTGAAGCCGTGTTGTCTGGTTTCAGGGTCGCCGTGGATGACTCCATAGGATCGTGAGTATGTGCTGTCTTTGCCTCTGTTGCTTCTGCAGTTATGCCTCCCACAACTACTGGCTGACCCCCCACCTCGTTCGAGCTTAGTTCTACACCCTGAGGCATGCTGTTGTCTTGAAGTTCGGTGTCTTTGGTATGGACAGGTGCAGATGATGCATGGCCTTGAGATTTCTTCACAGCCCCGCCTTCCTTCGGGATCTGGTGCCCAGCTCCTAGAGTCTCACCATCTTGACTTGCTCCCCCAGACGAAATGTCTGCGGGAAACCCATCCACTTGGCTTATGGCATCCGCTGGTTGTCTGAGGGGAGACATGCACCCGCTTGTTCCTGACTTGGGCGTTTCTTCGCAGTCCTCGATGTGTATGGCGGGGTACAGGGACAGGTGGAATTCGAGGGTCTCGAGGTTTAGCAGGGCAGGGCTGAAAGGCACGCAACAGAGAGTATAAACCCTTCCAAACCACGTAGAACTATGCAATACGGAATTTGAGTGTGTTTTGCCTTGCCCAGTCCTCTGCCGTTGTTGCTTTTTTGTTTTGTTGAAGAATAGGGGAATATAAACACCGCCCGGACCCGAAGATACAGCAGTGTACCTGTACTGTAGCTCGGAAGCGAGCTTGTTCCGAGGTACAGTACATAAGTTTTAACGAAGGCACGCGTAGTTCCTTCCAACAACACAAAAAGATTCAAGATAATCACCGCGCGTTCCAGCTCAGACAATACCATTCACGATGGCGTTTACTTTACTGTGACAACTTTGTGTTACACAATGTGTGGTATCCACGCCTCCATCTCACGAAGTGTCTTCGAAGCTGCAGGTGATGACCTCAAGAAGCTGCTCTGCAGAAGAGGTCCGGATCATGTGGGAGAGTCGAAGGTGCGGGTCGAACGTGATGATGAAACGTACTACTATATCTCGTTCACTTCAACTGTTCTAGCTCTGAGAGGGGGCCAAACTACAGCTCAGCCATTTCAGTCTCCCAATTCAACGTTATGCTGGAATGGGGAGGCATGGAAAGTCGATACAAATCCGGTCCTGGAAAACGATGGTCAGCTTATCTTCGATCTACTTTCAGAAGCAGCTTCTCCACAGATTTCTGCCGCGGAATCTGTCGCTACTGTCCTTAAAGTCTTGCGAAGCATTTCTGGCCCGTTTGCTTTTGTGTACCTGGACAAGACTCACAACGCACTCTATTTTGGCCGGGATCGTCTTGGGCGACGCTCTCTACTCTACAACGCCGATAGATCGCCTGACTCTATGGAACTCTCTAGCTCTGGGGACCCCACCAGTGGCACTTGGAAGGAGGTAGAGGCTGATGGGGTGTATCACCTTTCATTCGCTAATAGCCAATCCACAATAGAAAATCAAGGTCCAGAGGGCAGTATCTTCTCCGAGTCAATGTTACCTCTACATCGATACATTTGGGAAATGCCGGATTTCGAGTCACCTGTGAGTGGACCTCTTCCTCTTTATCTCTGTTATCAAGGATTATCCACAGAGAGCTCTATAGATCATAGCTGATCATCAGTAGGCATCATTAGGCACATTCAACCGAACTTTGCCTATTACGAGGTATGTTTTGGATTCGCATGCTTCATCGGTGACGCAACTGCAGCAGCATCTATGTGAGTCTCTCAAACTCAGGATCCTCAATGTTCCAATACCGCCAGGTCTAGACCACGATCGCAACGTACGCGTTGCGATCTTGTTTTCTGGCGGGCTTGACTGTACAGTTCTCGCGCGAATGGCACATGATCTTCTCCCGACTGAACAGCAGATCGATTTGATTAACGTTGCTTTCGAAAACCCAAGAGTTATAGAGGCCTCAAAGAAAGTACCACGGTCAAAAAAACAAGCGCGCACCGATACTCAAGAAAGTCTTCAGAACGACAATCAAGAAACCACCGGAATCCAGAGCAATACTTCATGCTATGAGGCATGCCCCGATAGAGAAACTGGAAGGAAAGCCTTTCAAGAACTGCAGGACGTATGTACTGGCCGACTTTGGCGGTTTGTGGCGGTAAACTCACTCCTCTTTCTTATCTTATTCGCTAGCTCACTATTTTTAGGTCAACGTTTCATATTCAGAAGTATTATCACATCGAGCCATGGTTGTCAACCTTATCAAACCACACAACACGGAAATGGATCTCTCAATCGCTTTCGCCTTGTATTTTGCTTCTCGCGGAGCTGGAATTGCAACAAGTGGTTCGGACAATAGTGTTGTCCCGTACAATACTCCAGCTCGCGTTCTTCTCTCTGGCCTAGGCGCCGATGAATTGTTTGGAGGATACACGCGTCATGCGACAGCTTTCAATAGGAATGGAATCACGGCTTTGCTTGATGAGCTTGAGTTAGACGTCAACAGATTGGGAAAGCGAAATCTGGGCCGTGATGATCGAGTCATCTCACACTGGGGCCGAGAAGTACGTTTCCCATATCTAGATGAATCTCTCATCAAATGGGCTGTTGAATGTCCGATCTGGGAGAAATGTGGGTTCCAAACAACTGTATCTGAAGAGCCAGAGATTCCAGAAATAGAAGCAGGGAAGAAAGTTCTACGTTTGTTGGCTTTTAATCTCGGCATGCATTCTGTTGCTCGGGAGAAGAAACGAGCAGTAAGGACCTTCACATTCCCAAATTTTCCCTCTTTTCCTAGCTAAAAGTCATAGATCCAATTCGGGGCCAGAACTGCCAAGATGGAAGCTGGGAAGATAAAAGGAACAACAATTATATCTTGATGGCTTTTGCGAGTATGATTGCTCCGATTGACGATGATGATAAACCAGATACTGCTGATTTGCACTGTGTACCTTCGGAAAGCTAGTTCATCCTACTTACCGTGTGTTTCTGCTCAAGCAGTAACCTGGGAGTAGGGTTGGACGCCGTCGGATTTATGCCGGTCAAACTTGATGTACAAAGGCAAGGCTGAGTCAATTCGAGAGCAATCGTTTTATTTTTAGTCGCTTTGTCCCGGTAAGAGTTTACCGGGCTGAGAAGTTATTCCAAGCACACAAGCAATATTTGCGACTAGCAAATCAGAACTAAGAAGAAGCTTTACCACGTGTACTTTATTCTGAGTTACCAAGCCGGCCATCAGTCCTCGGCTTGTCATTCAAGGACAGCTGTAGCTGACAATTACCCGCGCCAATCAGGGGAACAGTAGCCAGCAAAGACTTGACTAAATGTTTCCACAAAGCGTAGATTTCTCAAAGCCAACGCGGGGTCAATACATGCTGGCAGGCGACCCCCGCTTCGAAGCTAGCGTGTGAGGCTTTCAAATGCTCGCTCCTGACATTGACAGTTTTGCTCCTTATGAAGCTATAAGCATAGACTTGGGCATCCTGGACTTATCTGAACTATTCTCCCTTCTCGTGACATCTCTTAGGTCATATATATAATCTTCATATTCCTCGCTTACAGCCACTTAATCATACGAACCATGCGTCTATTGACTCTCTTCTTTCTCCTGCCTCTAGCGACAGCGATCCCAAAGCTACCCCGCAAGTAGGCTATTCCATGTCCCAATGATCTCTCCTAGCCGAAATGCTAAAGGCGCATTAGTCAAGATCCAACGCATACATTCTTCTTTCAAGGACATGACCTGAGCTCTCTGAAGACCCTCGAAGATGTCGGAACCGTCTACAAAGATACATCGCGCCACAATCAGACAAGACCAGCGGATGATATCCTCGGAGATGGGGGCATGAACACTGTTCGGTTGCGGATATGGGTAAATCCAGAAGGTGGGACTAATGGACTGGAATATAATTTGGAGCTTGCCAAACGCTTCAAAAGTAAGGGGTTCAAAATATATCTCGATTTCCATTTCTCGTGAGTTTCGCGAGAATAGCAGGAGGGTTGCCAAAGGCTAAATATTTTTGCTAGAGATTCATGGGCGGACCCTAAAAAGCAGCCTCCTCCAGCGGCATGGCCTACCACACTCGGACCACTTGCTTCCACGCTTCGTGGATATGTTAAAGACACGCTCATATCCTTCGACAGAGCTGGGATTGACCTTGCTATAGTAGCCCTTGGGAATGAAATTCGGCATGGCATTCTTGGGCCTGTTGGCCATGCAGATGTAGACGTTCAACCATGGCCCGCAACTATTGCAAATTTCTCGAATGTGGCAACCCTCTACAAGGCAGCAAGAGCCGGTGTCGACGATGCCCTTCACACGGGTGTGTCTAGGCCTCAGATTATGATACATATAGATGATGGGTGGAACATAACATTACAGCAAAGGTGGTTTGGGGCAATGGTTGCAAATGGAATCCGAACAACCGATTGGGATGTGTTTGGCTTCTCGTTCTACCCATTCTATGGAACAGCTGCTACCTTTGATAACTTGAGAACGACCTTGAATACGTTAGCCTGGGAATACAGGAAGCCGATCCAGGTCGTCGAAACGGACTACCCAGCAATATGTAACGGCGAGTACAACGCCATTCCAGAATCGTCGGAGCCGGAAATTCCGTACAGCGTTGAAGGGCAGACGATATGGACTCGGGATGTGATAAGTATTGTGAAACAAATACCGCTTGGGCTAGGACAAGGTGTCCATTACTGGGAACCGGCTTGGCTGAATAACAGTAACTTGGGCAGTGATTGCAACGATGCTATTCTCTTTTCTACTGATTATAGCAATTGTCCTCAGTTGGTTGGATATTCGAGAAGCTCAGTGAACCTGTTTCGGGTGTGACATGAGGTTCTGGTGTTGTGCGACCCCGCTCTTACAAACTACGTACTAGGTGGTAGTGTAGGATAGGATAGGTACTTTAAATACCTCCAAAAGCAACAAATAAATAAAAGCTTCTTGTTTGAGAGAATCACTTCTAGTTTCCATTCAACTCTTATAGTGTATTACGGCCTTCTCCATAACAACTTGCTGCTACTTGGAGAAGCCTCGCGGTGGATAGGAAAAGGCGGCACCGATTTACTAAACGGCGTGGGGCATTGAAAGTCAACGACAGTAAGTGCCGCTTTTCTCTATCTAGCATGCCTAAGAAGCATAGGTAATAGTAATAAAGAGTCTAAGGGTTCATAGTTGGCGGGATTTTTATAGGTAAAACACTGTAACTGTAGGAGTTAATACATCCAAATCTATTTGTTAGGAGTAGATAGAGAGAGTATCAGGATACCGGTAGATTCGTTGTTTCGAGGTGTACGAAGTCTGTCTAAGCCGGCAACCCACCACTGCACTGCGCCACTACTGTAAGGATTCTTCGCACCCTACGGCGAGTTTTAGCCTGAAGGTGACCTATTGAAACGACCTGCAGACTGAGCCGCGCAAGATGCTCCAACATCCCATGATAGATGCCAGCAACCTCACCACTGGGCCATTTTGCATCTTCAAATTCTAACGGCCTTTTGCGACGACAAGGAGAGATTCACCGGGAGATAAGTATCGGCGCTTCATATTTACAATTAAATTACGACAATCCGATCCGCTATTTGACCCGCAAACAAGCAAAGATCTACCCTATTTTAAGCTGTCGTCATATCTTCTCGGGAACCTCAAGACATCTGTGCTTCGATAGCCGCCACCATGGTCTTAGAAGTGCCTCGCAGAAGGCTCGCTCGAGCGATAAATTCAAAATACATATACGGGATAGTACGTTTGCTCTTTCCCCCGCAACACGAACCTTCATGTGGTGTTTCCGATCATGGCGTACCGCCTTTTGTTGCCGAGAGGCATGGTCAAGAATAACTTCGCTGACACCTGTTCTTCTACCAGGTACCGGTCGTAAACACTGTCATCTTCCTCTTAGAAATGGCCATCATATCAAGACTGGCTGTTAAGTTCAACAGCTACTATGCGGACAGGCCAAGTACGCATCCCCCATTTCCCCAAGCTATCGGGACCTCCTAACACCTCGCAGTCCTCACAATGATGATCACGAACGCGGTGCTTGGAGGAATAGCAGATACGGTGGCACAGTCTATAACATCGATAAAATTAGCAGCGGCGCGGAAGCCAGGAGGGATTAAAGATGATGACACAATGGCGATTGAGATCCGGGAGCTGGATAGGAAGAATCCTCTGAACCAGAACGAGTTGATCCCGGATTCGAAATACCTACCACCGCCGTTTGAGTTCGAGAGGTTGACGAGGTTTATGGCGTATGGTTTCATGATGGCGCCTGTGCAGTTCAAGTGGTTCCAGTTTCTATCCAAGGCTTTCCCGATCACGAAGAGCAGTGGTTTAGGGCCAGCGATGAAGATGGTGGCCTTTGACCAACTTATCTTTGCGCCAGTTGGTATGTTTGCCGTTTGCACAGTGAGGTGAAGAGGATAATGCTAATACATCCTGTAGGGATCGCCTGCTTCTTCAGTAAGCCAAATTTCCATACCAAAAAGCTACATTTTCTGTTGGAGCTCCGAAGCCGAGAGCTGTGTCAGGAGGCAAAGAACCGTGTTCGGCAGTATGCGGGGTTCCAGCTCCTGAGACAGCTCACGAGCCCTTCAGCTAGGTAGACCGATTCGTGTTTTATCATGCTAATTCGTTGCAGCGGTTATGACAGTCGCTGAAGGAGGTGGCAGAAGAGCAGTTACCCACAAGCTCCGTGATATGTATCTGCCAACCCTCAAGGCGAATTTCATGGTCTGGCCTTTGGTCCAAATCATTAATTTCCGATTGATGCCAATACAATTTCAACTAGTAAGCTCCTCCAACCTCGTAAAGAACTCATGTTAACATATATGCAGCCTTTCGTGTCAACAATTGGTATTGCATGGACAGCATATCTCTCCCTGTCCAATGCTGCTGAAGAAGCAGATGCTAAGTCCGCTCCCTCTTCACCTAACATCCGCCTGTTGTAATGCGTTCTCAGGTTTGGGCCGGGACCAACAGCATAAGAGCAGCATATGACTTTGCGTACTTGCATTGGGAAAACAGGCGTTAAAGCATTTCATCATTATGCACTACATAGTAGAACTCGAAAGGTGTATATACGCTTGGGTTGAATGTGGTGCTGGACGGCGTATCATGTTGGGTTTCATTGCTCGGGTTGGGAATGGAGCTTTGTATCTACACAAATTGCAAGGGGGCCACTGCATTGACAAAACGACTCTGGCCACCACTCTGTGCTATTGGTCTCAAGTGGAGGTGCCGCGTGATATAATAATTTATTGGAGTGAAGTGAAGAGTGCCTCATCAATTCGGCGCTCTACTTGCGGTCTCGGAATTTACTTGATCTTCCCGCAATCCCCCGATCAAGTCAACCCTCTATTAGCATTGCGGAATGAATACCTCGGTATTCTGATCTCTAATTAAGTACCTAGAATCGAGATAATAGAATGTCCCAGTCCAAGTAAGCAATTGTTGGGTTTTTGGCGCTCTGTTCTCACAACCCAAACGGTATAATGGGGGAAACATGTTATCGTATTGTTCTCAATTATTTAACCATAGTAATTAGTCGATTGAAGAGGAACATGACAAACAGTATCATATATGCCAATTAATTAGATGCGGTATTACTGTATGAACTCTTGTACCGTGATCTGACCGAAGCTTGCCGAATCGATTGTAAACACCCCACCAAGCCCGAACGATAAACACCCCACCATAATCGATCGAGGGGTTAAAACTTCATCTTGCCATCATCCACACCCTAAAACCCCTCACTTTATTTACAAACCTTTTATAATCCTCCAGAACCAGAAAATCTTTAACCAAACCCGACAATCAATCAATTGCAACCATGAGTCTCTCCAACAAGCTCAGCATCACAGATTGCGATTTGAAGGGAAAGAGAGTCCTCATTCGTGTAAGTCTTGCAGTCCACCCAGCAGTCCACCCAGCATTACTCTAGAACTCTTGCTGATTACTACATCTATTCCAAAAGGTCGATTTCAACGTCCCCCTCGATGGCACCAAGGTGACCAACACGCAGCGAATCGCCGGCGCAGTCCCAACAATCAAATATGCCATCGACCACGGCGCAAAGGCCGTAGTCCTCATGTCGCACCTGGGACGCCCAGACGGAAAGGTCAACGCGAAATACTCCCTCAAGCCCATTGTTCCAGAGCTGGAGAAGCTGCTGGGAGGCAAGACTGTCGAGTTTGCTCCCGACTCTGTTGGCAAGGAGGTTGAGGATATCGTGAATAAGGCTTCTGGTGGACAGGTTGTGCTGTTGGAGAACTTGCGGTTCCATGCCGAGGAGGAGGGCAGCTCCAAGGATGCGGATGGAAAGAAGGTCAAGGCAGATAAGGCGAAGGTTGAGGAATTTAGAAAGGGCTTGACTGCATTGGGAGATATCTATATCAGTAAGTCATTGGCGGCTGTTCTTGGGTTTAGAAAGCTAATTGTTTTATAGACGATGCTTTCGGAACTGCACACCGAGCTCACAGCTCCATGGTTGGCGTCGATCTCCCACAAAAGGCCTCTGGGTTCTTGATGAAGAAGGAGCTCGAGTACTTTGCTAAGGCTCTTGAGGAACCTCAACGTCCTTTCTTGGCTATTTTGGGTGGAGCCAAGGTTTCAGACAAGATTCAGTTGATTGATAACCTTCTCGGAAAGGTCAACAGCCTTATCATCTGCGGTGGTATGGCTTTCACCTTCAAGAAGACACTGGAGAACGTCAAGATTGGCAACAGTTTGTTCGACGAGGCCGGCAGCAAGACTGTAGGAGACCTTATTGAGAAGGCCAAGAAGAACAACGTTGAGATCGTTCTCCCAGTTGATTATATCACCGCAGACAACTTTGCCAAGGACGCAAAGACCGGCACTGCTACTGATGAGGAGGGTATTCCGGATGGATGGATGGGTCTTGACTGTGGTCCCAAGAGTATCGAACTCTACAAGAATGCTATCAGCAAGGCCAAGACCATCCTCTGGAACGGTCCCCCAGGAGTCTTCGAATTCGAGGCCTTTGCCACTGGAACAAAGGCAACTCTTGATGCCGCCGTCGACGCCGCACAAAACGGCAAGATCGTCATCATCGGTGGTGGAGATACCGCAACCGTCGCCGCCAAGTACAAGGTCGAGGACAAGCTGAGCCATGTCTCAACCGGTGGCGGAGCATCACTCGAGCTTCTTGAAGGCAAGGAACTTCCTGGTGTCACTGCTCTGTCGAGTAAGTAAAATGCTGGCGGAAGAAAAGAAGTGGCTTCAGACTCTGATACAGTCAAGGCCGCCCAAGTAAATCCAGTCTGTAATGATTTTGATGATGATGCCCGGTTTATGCAGTACATAATTCAGAGCACTGGAAATTGAAGCACTTTGGACCTAGTAGAACCGACATGCTGTGATGTGATGTCCATTGTATGCTACCCTTTTACATCAACCTCTTGTAATACCGTGAACTCCATTATTGTGACCTGGCCTGGCTTGCTTGCTTGCTGATTTCATCTCATATCCTCCCCTCAACGCTTCTTGCTCGCCTCGACCTTCTTAAGCTCCTCCCTGCAGAACCATTAGCTGAGACTCTCACCCCCTCCCCTCTACCTCCACCAGAGCACTCACTTCAGTTGCGCGGAAAAGTCCTCGCTCGTATCGTCATCGTCCCAGCTCTCCTCCCACAAGTGCGTGTTATCACCCGGTACCTCAGTATCCTCTTGCGTCCAGTCTACCAGCACATCACATCAGCTCCGCATATCCCCACAAACAGAACAGATATCTGTAAGAGAGAGAGAAAGAGAGAGAAAGAAAGGAAACCTACTCTCGACAGGGAAATCCTCAAACTCGTCATCTTCCTCCAATGCAGCTGCCGGCTTTGTCTCTTTTGTGGAATCGGCGCTCTTGTCTGCGGTCGTGGCTTTCGTGGTTGGTGCTACGCCGGATGCTGGGGCGGCGGACATGGTTGGGTTGAGGTTGTTATGGGGTGGGGTGGATTGGAGGGATGGAGGGAATTGTAGAGGTGTATTGGGAGGGTGCGTTGGGGTTTGTTTGTACTGGGCTGGGAGCTTCTGGTCTGCTTCTGCTTAGAGAGAGCTTCAAGGCTGTATGAAGGCGACGCCGGAAAAACACTATGTTCCGGCGGCCGCCCCGCCTCCCATGCGATGCCATGCCATGTTGCCAAGCCGGACGCAGATGCCTACCGGTGACTAGATCTTACCGTACATGACGAAGCCTTGCCTTCCCTTCTCTGCTTGAAGTCTTTCTTTTTTTATTTTGAATCACTTCTCAAGATATTGCTTGTAATTCCCCAATTCATTGTGCTAGGCACTGTTGCTTTCTCACTCTTTATTCGTTCTTCAACTGCATACAAAAGGCTTCTTGAAACTCTACGATCTTACAGTACATTCAATCCTCTTGCCCCGCATCACTTTTCAATACATCCTGTCAGACGAACCTTGTCTTACCTCAATTCTTACCTTGTTAAATCAACCGAGTCCAGGATAAGCTTTGGGATCGAGCGCAGTCTGGGTTTTTTCATGAAACACATCCCGACCTGATCCGGATCCCGAGGACCTGAACATATCTGAAAGCCGGCCCTCCGGTCAGCTTAAAGCCTCGAGATGAGTCGGTGGTTTGGATCAAGGGCCAAGGCTCATACGCCTGCTATGACGGCGGAGGAAGAAGATGGGCACTTGAGGTCTGTAGAGCATGCACTTCTTCAACTCCTGAATGACGATATTACGGAGGCAGATAAAATTCTGAAGCAACAAGATTCGTCTTATCATCATCTTGGAAGGGGAATCTCGAGTTTCATTGCTTCTATGTTGGGAGTAGAAAAGGAACTTCTGAAGGGGGCATCAGAGACCCTACAAGCTTCAGAAACAAAGTCATGGGATGACATGAAGAGAGCACAGAAGGAACCGGCTGCTTTTCAATCACATATCTACCCTCCTGGAACGGAATATCTCTTGTGCTATGCCAGTAGGACTGTCACGCCGTTTTTTCAACGTCAAGTTGCTAATTGGGACCAGTTTCTCAGCTCACTAGCGCCATATGTGCAGTACTCAGCGGCTCCGTGACCGAGGCTATAAAGGGATTTTATAAGCTGAGAAAAGCTTACCTTACTCTGGATGGTATTATGGAGATTGAGGGTAAATATCTAAAGGAGAGAGCTGCTTCTAGAAAAGGCTCACTTGCTTCACGCTCTGGGCGACCTTCAACTGCACGCTCGACTGCAACGAGGACATCGAAAGAGCTCGATGCTGGCGCTATCAGGGGCAGAAAGTCTACTGGCTCTATCAAGGATTCAGCACAGCTTGAGAAGGTCGATAATGCTGATCTAGAGCCAGAGGTACCCCTCACTGCTACCACGGTGCAATCCAGGTTTCTCGAGATTGACCCGGCTTCCGTGGGAATTACTTCCCATATAGATATCTTCATTCACTCAGGCACCAGGCTCTGCTATGGCCTGCTGCTCGTCGTATTCTCCATGATTGAGAATCCCATCTTCTCAAAAATCCTATACATTGTTGGTTTCAAAGGCGACCGAGAGCGTGGAACTCGTTACCTCTGGCAATCTGCTCGTTTCGACAACTTCAACAGCGCAATTGCTGGTATAGCTCTACTGAGCTACTATAACGGACTTGTCGGCTTCTGTGACATCTTGCCCACGGATGCTGGAGCAGACGAAGACATGTCCGGCTACCCACGCGCGAAATGCCGTGTTCTACTTGCGGACATGCGAGCACGCTACCCCGACTCGAAACTATGGAAAATGGAAGAAGCACGCATGCAAGCTTACAACCGCAACCTCTCTGAAGCCGCTAAGATTCTCTCTGCAAATTCTGACAGTAACATGCAACAAATCGCCACTATTAACATGTTTGAGATGAGTCTCACAACCATGTTTCTACACGACTATGAGCTCTCCGCCAAGTGCTGGCAAAAGTGTGCGGATCTGTCCCAGTGGTCACCAACTATGTATGCATACCTTACCGGCTGCTGCTTCCTCGAACTCTACCGGAACTTGCGGGTCGGTGATCCAGAAGCCGCAGAAAAGTACAAGAAGAAAGCCACAGACTATATCCGAAAAGGCCCACCTATGGCAGGGCGCCAGAAAGTAATGTCGAAAGAACTACCCTTCGACCTTTACATAACCCGCAAAGTCGCAAAGTGGGAAGAGCGCGCTAAAGCCTGGGGCGTGGATTTGGTAGATGTGGTGGGTGTTTCTCCATTGACGGAAATGGTGTATTTCTGGGGCGGAGCGAAGAAGGAAGATGAAGTACAATTGCAGATTTCGCTGGATACTGTGAAATGGGAACGCACGACTCACCCAGAGAAACTGGAGGATGATTTGGATGAGAGTGCTATTAAGGCGTTGCTTGAGGCATGCATGCTCAGGAATCTGGGGAGGTATGATGAGTCGAGGACGATCTTGCAGAATGAGATTTTGAATCATGAGAGGTATCTTACCTGGTTTCCCAACTCCAAATCATGATGCTCAAAACTAATGTAACAAATAGACAAGAATTCAAAGGCCATTTAAAAGACGACTGGATGCTACCGGCCGCGAACTACGAGATGGCGTGTCTTGCCTGGAATGAAAAAGACCTGCCTTCCATCTCACCGGACGAGCACAAGGCCAAGGTACTCGAGTGCGAGGAATGGCTGAAGAAAACGCAGAATTGGGATCAGTACGTGCTGGATACGAGAGTGAGCTTCAAGCTTACTACGAGCTTGCTTACGGTTCGGAGGCATATGAGGATTATGGGCATGGGTATGGATACGTAGATAGGATTCTGGGCATGGGGTTTGGATGGATTGGTTCGGTTTGGGGGGGTGGGGTATGGGTTGGAGGCGTCGCTTAGAGGCGTACGTACATCCAGGAGCGTTCTTCCTTTCAAAACCTCAGAATTTCGGAAAGAGTATGCTTAGCTGGCGTGACACAAGAATCAAAAGAATCATGTAAGAGGCGTAGCCTCGTATCCGCACCCTTTCCCAATTACCAGACTAGATCCCGAGATAAAATTCCCATCCCCTGCCAGCCAAGAAAGGAGCGGAGCATACAGTAAGCAAGCAAGCGGTTCAGATTTGTAATGTAATATAAGGTAATGTAAGCCATCTAGTACAGTACAGTACGACATCGCTTACTTACACGGGTTCACGGAGTAAATTAAGAAAGTGAAAGCGAAACAGGGGAGTGATGTAATGTAATGCGACGTATGCATTCTTATTCTTCCACCCCTTTATACTCCGTACAATTATTAGCTGCCCTGTCGAATAAGTGTTGTTATGAGTACGAAATCTTTATTTGTGCTTGTCGTCCTTACCTATCGTTTCGTTTCGTTTCGTTTCGTTTCATCTCATTTCATCTCATATAAAGAATGTTTGTCAGCGCCTGAAACTATATGCCGGACGTGAATGTGGAGGTTTTTCTAAGCTCTAAGCGAGGTAAGGGGAAGGACAATATATATCTTATCTGCATGTGAATGGGACGTGGATGTGGATGGATGTGGAGTGCCACGAGGGAACAGGCATGTTTAGAGACGCGTGCGTGTGCGTGTGTGCGTGTGCGTGCGTGTGTCTGTGTCACCAACCACGAGCTGGAAACAGAATACCGGTAGCCAACGTGGTTGTCGCACGAGGAATGTGTGGAGGGGTGATTACGAAGAGCCGCATTGATTAAAGGTGCACGGTGTTTTTGGTGGGGTGTACCAGTAGGTGTGGAAGATTTTCAGGGGCCAGCGTACGAGTAGCATATCAATCAATCAATCAAAATCAAATGTTGATACTGTAGCCATGCATGCCATATTGAGTGAGCGAAAAGAGAATCGGACTTTATTATTCATTCCTACTTCCTTTCCCCACACACACCACACCATACAAAAGGAATATGGAAACTAGATATCCATTTCCGGCAAGTGATATCCCGGACAAAAAACCCTCGCAACTCCATAACGGAATGAATTATCCAGGCCCGTTCAGTTCAGTCCGGTCCAGTCCATGGACTTTGACTCACGAAACAGCCACCAGCAGAAAATGCAGCAGACGTGTGTATATCCCAAAACCAAAACCAACAAGACAGAGCACAATAATCATCCAATAAATGCCTTGCAAATCCGCACGCATGCAGATGCCGTATGCGTATGCACGAAAAAAGACGCTGATTCCTTCCCAAAACTAACAACACAAGGTTTCAAGATGAAGAACTATTTCCAATGCTTCGCTTCTGGTATATTCCTTCGGCCCTTTGCCCGCCCCATCCATCCATCCATCCATCCATTATTTGGTAGTCCCTCGACGCTCAGAAGTAAATATTGAAATAAAAAAGACATAGACAGTAACAGTCCGTAGACACCCCAATGTTGGGGTTAGAAAGGAAATAAAATGCTGAGACATTAACTGGGGTGTGTAAGCGACAGTCACAAAAGCGCAAGAAAGGTATGTGACTGATAAGAGACAGAAGCAGAGCAGAATGCTGTCAAGCTGCCATACTGTACAAGAAACAGTAAAATGGAATGAAAACGCGAAGGAATCCGCCACACGCCAACTCCTCTACCTGGCCTGATGCAACCAAGTACGTCCAAGAAACACAATTTATCCAAATTCGTCCTCCATTATTTCGGTGGGACTTTGTGACATTTCGCTGCCCCTGTCGTGATGCGTTTCAAACCTCCTATTATCATATCTTTCGGGGAAAGATATCGGGAGGATTGCCGTCCCAGATCATTCATGGTCATAATGAAACACGCGCTGAATAGCACAGTCATCTCAATATTCACATCATCATTCCATCATACTCGTAAGACATGATCATCGACGCATTCCCGCGCGGTCATTGAGATTGCCCTGCCCATCCCCAGTTGCCGCCAGAACCTGGTTGCTGTTGTGGTGCCCATCCCTGAGCACCTGTCTGAGGTCCAGATGTACTGGGTTGCATGAACTGCTGAGCGCCTTGATCGGGTTGATATAGGCCTCGTCCTGGGGGAGGATAGCCTTGGCCTAATCCCTGCATACCTGGGTATTGCAAAGCCGGCTGCATCTGAGGGTTACTTCCAGAGTGTCTGAGCTGCGGAGGTGGTTGGTGTGCTGATTGCTGTATATGAGGCGACTGCTGAGAGTGTGTAAAACTAGGGAAATGTTGCGGAGACTGCTGTGGTTGGGATGGCGGCCACATTTGTGTCTGGGGGTTGAATCCGTACGGGTTTCCTCCTTGGCTGAGGTTGCTGGATCCCATCGGCAAGCTGCCAGTTCTTCCCAGCTGATCAGACCTCATTGATCCTTGGCTTGGCGCCCTCATAGGTGATTGCGCGATTGGGGTTTGCTGATGGGTAGGTTGAGAATAGGATTGCCCGGGCATGATATGCTGGGGGTTTTGCTGAGACATTGCTGGTTGTTGAATACCACTTTGAGAAGTGCGGGGTGAGTGTAAAGCTTGCGTTGTGGGGAGGCCATCGTTAGAGCCTATTGGCTGCTGAACAATGTTTGATTGGGGTGCGTCATGTGGTGTTCTCCAACGACGATCAATATATTCGCCACTGCGACTTCGTTGAGCGTTTACCTGTTTATTGTATTCGGCGGTTTGGTGGGCATGCGTCAGCAGTTCTGTAGGCGGGCTTGTTTGAGTGCGATCTTGATAAGCGGGCCCGTTGATTTCTTGCCTTGGGCGCTGGATATGGCTGTAATCCCGTAGACGCATATCTGGCTGCTCTGGCGCAAGAGTAATCATCGGAAGAGTTGTCGCACTGCCTGGCCCCCCTATCATACCTGACTGGATAGCTTGTGGTTGCGGGTGACTAAAATGACCAGGACTGCTGCTATAAACGATATCCCCGTGATGGCCGAGCGCCATTGAAGCATTCGCGTTAGCTTCTGCAGCAGCAGCATCTCGAGCTTTGGCCGCGCCAGGCCTCTTCTCCCCGGCCATGTCTTCTTCAGTGAAACCCTGTTTGCGCGCTTTGGTTTCCCAGTAATCATCCCTCACTCGCCTTCCATTGACAATGACCCTGCTACCAAATTGTCGGAACATAGACTTGGCGGTGACTATAGCTATTTGTCGAGAGCGATAGGAAAATGGCAGGATTTCTTGATGTATGAGATCTTCTTTTTCGGCCTGGGTAGCTATAATTTTGTATAACGATCTGTTTTTGTTGAATAGTAGATATGAATCTCTGTAGCCCAGGACCCTCGCGCACTCAGTAGCTAGCATGAAAAGCTTGTCCCCTCTGTTTGGCACGAAGAATGTCCGGCATCTGTATTCGCGCCCTTCCTGAAGGAGTCCAGTTTCCGTAACTTTCTTCTCACCAGCCTCATCGTATTCTCGGGGGATATACTCGTCTCCCGCAGGGCCTAGTTGATCCGTAGTATGGTCTCTAACCGTTGGCAATGCCTTTATCACGGTCTTGGTTGGGGTCGTCTTGGGAGGTGAAGCTTGTGTCGGCGTAATGCTACTTAGTTGAGGGGGGAGAGGGGTTGTTTGCGATTGCGGGGTCTGGGGAGGGACATTTTGAGGGAGCGGCATTGAGGACTGATTTGAACTCTCGATGACAGTCCCAGGAGGTTTTGATTTCATCGGTCGTCCTCGCTTTCTCGGTACCCTTGAGTCACCTACAATGAGACACGATCAGTAAATTGCATTCGAATCAGGCAGCGCGCACATGTGGCACGGGGCTACAGGCGCAACACTGCTCGTTGGTAATAGTAATCTTGCGATTGTGAAATGGACCAGCAACGTACCATCATCCCCGAGATCATCCCCTGGCGGCAAGTCGGCGTAGTCCGGAGAGTGACTGCGCTTGATGCCTCTATTGGGGGGACTTGTATTTGCAGTTATTGATGCGGTGGGGTTCGTCAAAGCTCCTGCGCGGTCAAATGTCAGCCATGATCTAATACAGCGAAATGTCGTAAAGACCGCATGGTAAGCACAGAGAGCCCTTCGCGTGGAATCGCGCGCGCGCCAAACTCTCTGGCGACTCTACTGAAGCTCTCCATGCGCGGATTATGTTATATCTTACCTGCTGAATTGAGGGCGGCGGGGTTGATGGTTCCAGAGTCGCCCAAGCCGACTCCGTTTGTTGTCTGCGCCGAGTACATCGCGCCGTCAGCGCGACGCAGCGAAGTGATGTGGTTAAATCTCCCACAATGCGGAGGTATCGCACAACGGTCAGCGCGTTTGCGCAAAGGGTGTCGGAGGAGGGTTCAGCTGCATAAGAGATGCATCTATTCCTTTAAGCGACGGATGGACGCGGATAGGGCTTGGGCTTGCGATAGGACAGTGATTGCCAATGCTTGAGGGCGGTCAACTGGATGGCGACTCGAACTCAACTGCGAACGATTATACTAGGTGAGTAAGACGACGCGAGGGCAGTAAGTGGTAGGTGCCAGTGTGTATGTATGCTGGCTGCAGTGTTCCGTGGGTACTGTATGGTTTGGTTGATTGGGAGCAGAAATGCGACGGCAAACCCCACGACGAATAATGGGCAAGTGGGAGCGAGCGAGTACGGTAGTGGTGGGAGGCTCTGGGGATCGGATTGAATTTGGATCGCGGACGGACGACTGCGCGTGCTCGAATCCTTGTAAATGCCGATGCCAAAAGTGCAGGGACCAGGCCAGATGGGCTTATGGAGGGAAGGTGCGGTGCGTGGGTGAGGAGAGTAATAACGATATTATTGTTGTGTTCGGGGGATAGCAAGCGATAGCACACACAGCTGGTTGGAGGTGTAGGTATGTATTCGGAGTATGTATTCGGAGTATGTATGAAGGCTGAAGGCTGAAGGCTGAAGTCTGTACCTCTGTATGGCTCACGGATACTTGACTCGTTACTGGATGCTAAATACTGGCTACCTAGATACTGGATATGGATATGGATATGGGTATGGATATGGTCAGGTTGGTATGGTTTAGGTACGGATGCTGCGCTGCCAGAGGCTAGAGCTAGACGGTACTGGACAGGCCAAGCACAGTTATTACCCCGTCCGGTCGGTGTCTCCAGTGGTTCGTAGGCGCGATAAGTTTCGATTCGATAGCAGTGTTGCCCGCAGCTGTACTATAGATGGATGTACGATTGGCGAGACCTCAGGGAACCAGATGCAGACCAGGCCGTATTTGGAGGGGAATGGAGTGAAAGTGAAACTACCTACTTGCGCCGTTGGGCCTGCCCGCCGCCCTCCGCTCCAGGCCAGGCCAGGATATGGGATATCGATATCGATATGGGACGATGAAACAAGCTTTTCTTTTACACCAACTTAGCTATCAACAGTGAACACCGTGAATTGGAACGAACGGGCTTCAAATCAAATGCGGACGTGCTCTCCTGTATAGCGCAGTTACGTGCAGCAAAAGGCGTGTCCCGTTCTGCGCGCGATGATGCGCCGAGGGGGCCAAACGTGGGTTTCTGGCTCCTGGAAAATCCGGGATAGGCTCTATATCCGAGCAATATCAGTGGTCAGCCTGGTCCAGGGTAGGATGGATTTCTCACCAGCTTCCTCGCAGCAGGCTGAATTACCTCGTAGAAGCTCGGCCTGCGATGCGGCGATGCGCTGACAAAGATCGCTTTCCCCAGTTATACGGCACGGATATCGGTACGGAGCTGTTGTCTACCAATGCCAGTAGTTACTTCGTACTGATATTGCACGAGCTCCTCTTCTGCAACTCCTTCGATCCTGCCGTATTCGTTCGACTCTCGGGTCTTGCGTCTGTGTCTGCGTAGAAATCTGGAGGAAAACGACCGTCAATACCAGCCCAATACTGTTAGTTATGGACCGATGGATGTGGTATATCTTCCCTCTTGAAGATAAGTTCCCGGAGACGTGTCTGTCGACGAGACAGTAAGCCAAAGTGCTGAAGAAGCCGGTCAGAGATTATGCGCGTCCAGATCTATTTTCGTAATGAAGCAGTCCGTCGGTTACGAGTCGCAGGATAACTCGGATCCGTAAGACAGCAATAATAAATGATGATAAAGAGGCGTAAGTAGGTAGTATCAGGATGAGGGATAGATCGCTTGGGGTAATAATGGATGAGATCAGCCTGCCCGATATGCCATGCCTTTCCAGATCCCAGTACGTACAGCTTCTGCTAGTAGCATGGAAAGTTTTAAAAAGCCGGATGGGGTAATGACTGCCGATTCAGCTGCTTCTTATTGCTTGATAGGAACCGCTTCCTTTCAAAAGACAATATTCAGGAATCAGGATTGTCCAGTCAGGAACTCTGTTCTATCAGAGACTCCTTATTTAGGAATACGAAAGGCGGCATCACACATAGTCATAGACACCTTGAAGCCTGTCTTGCAGCTCTATGCTAGGTCAGGTTTAGCAATTCTGACTACAGCTTCCTCCGATGGGTCGATATCATGTGCCGTTCTGTAGCAATCAACCAACTACATTACAAGGCAAAGGCAAAAGTGCCGATGAATATCAGATTTCTTGACAAGCTCTAGAGCATTCCGCGCTCGTATATTCGCCACAAACAGTTAGAGGGGCAGCTCTAGACTTGCGAGCCTGTCGGGGGAGATTCTTCAAATATAAGCCCATGATTGGACAAGGGAGTCGAGGATCTAGGGTCATTGAGACGCTCTAGGATTTTATCCAGTTCAAAAAAATCGCTGTTTCAAGGTATTTCGGAATAAGAACCCGAAAATATCAAGGCCTGACTATATTGGGAATAGTCAACTTATGTACAGAACATTACGGTATTCCTTGCTCCTTGAAGATAAGTCTCCACGAGGTTGATCCCGCTTGTACTGTACTGTACTAGTTCTATAAGGGTTTCTCCGTTCAAAAATGTAAATGCTGAGGGCACGCGCCTTACAATGGCCCGACCCTTCCGAGCATTATTCCGACCACATCCCACTCCATCGTCGAGCCTTACTCCGACTTCTTCAGAATATCATTCAACCCAAAACCCCCCGCGGCGCATCACTTGCTCCTACCATGCTTGGTAGATTCAGCTATCCATTTCTACGCCTGCAGCCTATGACTCGACTGACGGTGGAGTCTACAGAGCTCGATTCTCATTGATACGGGCAGAGCCGCACCTTGCATGTCTCGAGCATGGTCTTGTGACCCCTCCTGCGCGCTAAGAGCCTTTGGCGGCATTCTTATGGATTGCAGTCCTTGTCGATATGCTTCCTGAGGGTGTGTGGGATTGCTTGGTTGCGTCAAACCCACGCCCAAGTGGCCAACCTCAGCGCGTAGACCGCGTCCCTCTAGGCTGCACGACATAGCCTTCTGCCACACCACATGCCGAACCCTGAACTTTGGGCAGAAGGCTGCCAAAAGCTCGGTTGCGATCTTAGTGACTTTTGTGCTGCTTCCGTACTCGGACTCGTACATCTATGGTTACAAGACGGTGGGAATCTTGCAGAACGATTACGGGAGATCTTCCTGGCGCAGCGCGAGAGAAGTGGCCTCTACAAATCATCCTTCTAGGATTTACCCCCACAATACTGAAACAAAGTTGTTTCTCTATTCCCCACACGAGCTTTACTGTACATTCCTCGTTTTCCCGGCTTTCAGGAAACCCGGCAGGCCTAGATGTCGATGTTTAGCGAATATGGCCGTTTTTAAACCCTCTGCAGAAGTCTTCAAATATCCCACGCCTTGGGCTTCGTGTAACGGTCCCGCAGTAGGATGTATGACGGCTTTAATTCCGGAGACTTTCATCCATACATTACACATTATGAAACCGCCATCAGGGCGAGATGTATTTCTTGTCACGTGGTGTGCCCTTTTGGGGTACTTCGTATGTGTGGCTTGCGAGCCCTAGTAGCCCAGCCGTGTCTTCCGTTTCTCAGTAGCTCCTGTGTCTTTTCTTTTTTTCATATCACCCTGGGGGCCCGGGCCGTTGCCGTTTTCCCCAGTCCCTTGACTTTGAAATGTCCGACGAAAGTTGGTCCCTCTGATGCAAGTGGTTGTTGACCTTCTCCTAGCTCCAAGTATATAACGTTGATAAGCCGGTAGTTCATCTGTGAGTAATGCAATAGTCGACCTCGCATATCTTATTACTATGCACTTGAAAAGGTTGGGAAGCATACTTGTTCTGGCCCCCGTATCGTATGATATGCTCAAGTTGTCCTGGAGCTATTTGGTCTAGAACCCGTTTGCTGTCTCACAATTGCTCATTTGACCTGGGATGTTTTGATATTTTGTATACCAATCACTACGGTATTGTGGAGAATTATGATCATGTTCTAATGTTGACTGCAAAGAAGTTTTGGGATCAGTGTTCATGAGTACAATCTATATTCATTTACAAGTTATGTTTTATTTTTAGAAACCCTCGTACCCAGATAGCCTTTCGTTTGCACAGTTACAAGAAAAGCCTAGCTCTCCAAATGGCTCACTATAGGGGTACGTCCTCGAAACCTTCCTCCAGAGTGGTTGGTGTCGGGACAGGTTGGCGATTGCCAATTTTCTTAATAACACTTCGCATTAGGGCTTCAGTGTCGACAAGCTCTACATTAGTCGGTCCGTTCTGACTAGAAGTTGGTATCTCATTCACTTCCTCTTGCTGTTCTTGATGCTGCTCTCCTGACCAGTCAATTTGTTCAGGTAGATTCATGCTGTAGAAGAGCGATTGGGATGGTAAGCCAATCGCTTTCAGCACCTGCGCTATGCTAAAATCCCCGTTTCTGTCGTCAATATGGGCTCGCAAAAAGGGCTCCAAGAGCTGACAAGGAACTGCCTGCGCAAACTCTACTAGACCTATGCAAACTTTGATCCAATGTATCACTCGTCGCGCGTCCACCGTTGACTCATGCTGGCGAAATTCGATTGTTTTATGGCTGTGCGACGACCGGCGTGAAAGATTCATGCCACGTAGATTGTAGCCCAACCTCTTCCCAGACGGTGAATCAACCAATTTGAGCAAATCATCTCGTCTTTTGACGTTGTTCACCAACGCATGCGGATCAGCGTCCTCATCGCCTGCCTTCAGCAGCAATTCAAGACCGCGAGACCACTTATTCTCGCCTTCTGAAAGATGGTTCTCAGCCAGTCTAGAATTAGCCCGGATCGGCAGCGCCCAAGAATTATGCTCAACGCGGTCCTTGGGGTGCAATTTCTCGATCCGTTCTTCGAATGTGAAGATGGTGCTCACGAGGTTTCTCAAAACCGTGATTGGAAACCCATTGAGTTCCTGTCCGACATGGACATGAAGTGCTGCAGATCGATGAGAGCAGAGTCTGTATTTCGTGGTAAGGATTTCGCAGGCTGCCGCTATCTGTTCAAAGGCTGACTGGCATACATACAGTGCGGGGGACTTAACTTCTAGACGAACCCAAGAATAGCTGCTTTGGTCCGGTGCTTCAAGTGCTTCGTCTGCCATGCACCAACAGCTAACATCATCGTCCAAATCCGAGTTATTAGACGAAGTAAGTGCACTGCGTGCGGGGAGGTTCGCTGCCTCGAATGCATCAACGATGTGGTTGAATGCTTCTGACTGTGTGGTACGGTTATGAATTAGCCAATGAGTGGCATTATGCTCTCGGGTAGAATCATTGGACAGAACACCACGGCCATGTCTGGGGTCTAGTGGATGGGGGTCTTCCGCGTTGGGAGGGAGTACTCCCAGAAGAAGCTCCATCTCTATCCCGAAGGTAAGTGGTGGTAGGTTGCTCATTTTCGATGTGTATGGTTTTGAAATTTTTTATTCCTGGTTTTACAGGAGTATAATACCATTGTGTGTTCCTCAAGTAGTATTTCAAGTGCTTTGTTTCCATGTTATGTTTTTTGATAAGCATCAACAGTCTTCTTTCTCTTGAATGACCAGACAATACGATTTTAAACTTGCTACTTTTCTTTGTCATGGACAAAAGATAGATAATAATTTGTTGATTGATCTGATTTGCCTGGACTATCGATAGTACCAGATAAAACAACAGGCAAGAGTTAGCCATATTCCTCGGGCAGCCCCAAAAAGACCCTTTCCGTAGTCTAGCTCAGCCCAGCTTTTCTTATTATTCTTCCGCTTCATTTCTAGCACGAGATTATCAAACCTAGCCCGAGATGTTGAGATTCTTAAAGTTCGAGTCTTTTAAATTATGAGAATTTGCCAACGACCAGCGGATGAGGGCTGTGAATACAGTATTATGGTAAATCATGACGATGGATAAGCCATGGAAATTTCCGCGCTGGACCTCCCTTGTACTGTCTCACTCACGTATGCACATGCTTTTTAGCAATCAAAATTATTTACGTTCCATCTGCCTTTGTTTCCAGCTACTCATCCATTTCCCACTCTACAAAGTACCAAAGTCATCTCCGCTCCATCTTGTTCGAGGACGAATGCGAGCAAAGAGGCTTCGAACCATAAAACAGCATCTGCAGCGGCAAGCCCAACGCCTTCAACACATGAACGAGATCAAACTCCTCAGGCCCATCATCGATATGCAACGAGAGGAAACTGCTCAGGACCGTGAAATCAACTTTCAGCGCAAAGTCCACGATGCCCACACATAGTTTAATCCACTGCTCAACGGCACCAGGGTCCAGAGTCCCCTCATGCTGTCGAAACTCAATCGTCTTCTTAACGGGATCCCCACCCCGCAGATTCCGGAAGTTATACGCGCCCCTTTCGCCCCTCGCGTTCGCCTTCTCTATAACAGACTGCCGCAGCAGCTCATCATTGACAGACATCTTCGGCTCTTTGCTCTTGCCCAGGATCGCCTCGAGCCCTTTCCTAGCATCTACCCGTACCCCCGCTCTCCCGTTCGCGTTTGCCCCGGACAGTTCGTGGCGCAGACTCGAGTTCCCGCGCAAGCTAGAGCAGTAAAAATTATCCATCCTGTGCGCCGGGTGTATGGCATCGAGCAACGGCTCGAACGTCCACAGCGTCGCGAGGATCTTCTGCAGCGCGACGCCGGCAAACCCGTGCACCTCGTTGCCTACATACACGTGTAGCCCGCTACTCTCAGGACATAGCACCCGATACGTGCTCGTCAAGACCTCGCACACGGCTATGACCTGCTGGCACGACTGCTCCGTGAAATACAGCGGCGGCGACCGCACCTCGACGCTGATGAAGCGGTACGGCGTGTCCTCGGGCTTTTCGATACTACCGTCGTCAACGACTTGCCAGTGGTTCGTCTGCAAGTCTAGCGGGTTATACGTGATGGCCGTTGGGATGTTTGCTCGGTTGAGCGTCGCTGCTACGCTCTCATAAGCCACCATATTGCCAGACGGCTTGTAATCAACCCATCCCGCGCTCTGGTCCGGGGTGGTTATCCCGTATACCTGTCTCGGATCCAACTCATGCGGATCCTCTACGCCCTCATCGAGAGTTGCGAGCGCGAGTTCGATTTCCACGCCAAAGGTAAGACGGGGTTCTGGTTCTGGTTCTGGTGATGTGCTCATTTTCCCCGTCTATTCTATACTACTTACTGGTTGGTTCCGGTTTATCTGAAGATTCGATTTATCGTCGACAAATTAATCTCTCTCGATTTTGATCCTGCACGGAACGGACGGATCTGACAATGGCATTGTGAGGGCTTAATACACGGCAATGTACATTGTTCTGATGAAAGACTTAGCAGGCATTCTGTTTGTCGCTGAAAGGAAAGGAAACCAACAAACAATACTCCGTAGCGTTGTAAGGAGACTTCCATAGGACTACAAAGAAGAGAGCGCTCTGTGTGCTATGGGGATTCTCCTCCCTCCTCCCACTTCCCAACCAATCCCAATCCCAATCCCAAGCCATAGTCATACTTCGTTCGCCTTCTCATGCATGAACCTACCATACCATAGTAACGAAAAGCATTATCGTCTAACCCCCCAGATCCGACCAAATCATCAACAGCGGTGTTTTGAAGAGCTGTACTGGAGCAAATCAGCGCTCTGGAACTATGGTAACAAACCCAGAACGCACCAACGACTCCCTACCTCACGTCATTTTACACCGCGGCCGCGCCAAAGAACCTCCCCGGCCCCAAATACCTGCTCCTTCCATCTCCAATCGTCAAAAGGCACTAACAGCCGTAGACGGCACCCAAAGACACTCACACTCCGAGTCCGCTATTCCCCGGACAATTTGAATGCATAATACAAGGAACTACTGTACGATCTGGGATGCGGATCTTCGCAAGCTCTTATGCGTGGTACCTGATAATGACCTGTTCAGAGTAAGACTTGCGGCCCCACGCTTTACGCAATCCAGTAATTGAAATCTCTGTTGCACATCGTGTCAAGTATTTGCACCAACCAAAGTGTTGTGGCTTTTCCACTTGTATAAGATTGGCTCACGATCAGAGTGATCGAACACCACACTTAGCTAAGGTTATAGTCTTTTGAAATTATTGACAACTAGCTATCTATAGGACTATGTACGAGTTATGAAAACAATGATAAATAAACCAACCCAATGCCCCATACGCCAATCCAAATGTCTATTCCCAGAACCCACTTACTTTTGACAACACTCGGCACCCCCACCAGCAACCACCAACTTCGACATCTTGTCCGCAGCATCGGTCACCTTGGACTTGCTCGCAATCTGACTTGGGGTGCTGCAGTAGCTGGGTGGGACATCCAGAGCTGGGTTCTTGGTGAAGAAGTTTCGTGGTCGAAGCAGTAGCGTCATTGGCTCTGCAGGCATAATGGGGAAGTCCTCAGGCGCAGGGAAGTGAGTGATACCGAATGTGTGCCAGAGAACAACATCAGTGTTATCAATGGAGGCGTCACCGTTGGCAATCCACTCTGGGATACCTTTGGATGGCTCGCCAGATGTTTGGGGCACGTGGCGGCCGGCTGGGTAAAGTTGCTCATCATCATCTAAAAGTTGTTAGCTATAACCGGGTGAGTTGATTTGAGGTGTTGCTTACATGGTGTGACATGGACGGCATGTCTTGCAAAACCAGCTCGCTTCCACACGAGAGATCCTTCCTTGGGAAGAAGTCTCGGAACTTCTCTGCTGACGAGCTTGTAGCTGGATGGCTTGTGGCTGTATGGGTTGATTTTGTTTGTGTTGCACATATCCCATGTTCGTGATGTGACGCCATCATAGTCACTGATTGCCTCGCTCACAGTCGAGTACTTTGTTCGCTTTGCATAGAAAGCGTTGCCGTATGGGTTCTCTTTACTACCGACCTCACCAGCGCCTTGGGATGCATCAACCTGGAAGACAGTGTTGTTGGGGCCATCGATGTTGGGGTCGATCCGCAAGCAGAAGAGATGTTGATGGTTGTGTGCGTTGACTCCCGGGTAGACTTCAGTTCCCCATCCCTTGGTGTCCTCTCCTGGAAGCATCGCATAGGTGTTTAGGATGCCAGTGAGTTTGATTTCCAGCTGAACAGTACCATCTTGATGGAAGATCCAATAAACACAGTACTCGTAGTTGGCTGCCGTGAAAATGTGCGAGATAATGAGCTTGCGGCCTCGGGTAACTAGGACTGACTCGTCACGGAAATCTGTGTGCTTGAATAAGATGCCGGCATCTTCTTCGTGTATACAAACAGCGTTCTTGATGGTGGTGCTCTCTCCTGCTCGGTTGACAAAGGCAGCATCCATGTAATGAATTGCACCTTTGCAGTCGCAGCCCAGGGAGAGACTGTTGGTCATGTAACCTCCGCCGTACTCTCCCAGATCGAAGGCATGCTTTCTCTGATGAGGATGCTCAGGGTTTCCGTAAGGAACAACCATCTCCACCAGGGACAGTCTATAGAAGATCGGCCGTACAGTTCCCTTGTCATTGTATGTGATGTTGTTGAGCACAATGCCTTCCTTGTAGTTGAATCCAACGTGGACCTTCCAGTTTTGCCAGTCAATGACACGTCCCTCAACCTTGAACGAGACACCCTCTGGTTGTGTGATGTTGATGGGCTTGATGTCCGTTCGGTAGCCGCCCTCATTCTCAATAGCTGCTACGTGGTAGTTGTTGGGTTTCGCCTGGTTGACAGGTCTGCGGATCTCGGGAATATCGATATGAATGATTTCTGCCTTGTCCGCATCGAAGATGGGACAAAAGTCGAGGGGAAACGAATACTGGCTGTCATCCACATGTGGTCGGTAGTACATGAGCGCCTGTTGAAGTCGGACGCCATTCCCAAATCTGTGATCATAGCCAATTGTCCAAGCTGGATATTGTTAGCGGTGAAATAATTGATGAAATCAGCGTTGGACATACGATCGCAGTAGACCTTGTGCATGTCTTCTCTCGGGATACCGCTAATCACGCACTGCTCAATGACATTTGGGTCTTTTCGCATAACATGCTCGACAGTCTGAAGATCCTCCATGGTGATCTATCTCCGGTCAGTAAAATCCAAAATTGCCTTCCAGGAAACTTACCAATGGCTGAACTCCTTCCAAAACATCCCACTTGATGATCTTGCCATTTTTCAAATCCACCAGTCCATCGTACACTTTTCCACCAGGCGCAATTGCCACAACATCTGCCACTCTGCTGGGCCTGGGAATATTGACTGAATCCTCAAGCCATTTCAGCATCTCTGCTTTCGCAGGCTCCCTAAGAGTCACGGCATTGTAATGAAGCTGCCCAAGCTCTTTGCCAATGATCTGGACTGCGGCATCAATCTCTGCATTGGAGAGAGGGTCAAAGGGGTGGGGAGCAGGGCCAGTGCCGGTGACATGCTGGGCAACAGACTTGAGTCTGTCGAGAGCCATTGTGGTGTTGCGGTAGAATGAGATTGGTAGTTATGGAAGCTCCTGTGTAATGCTATAATAGTTGCGGTATGTAAAAGTCAGTTGAGGAGGGGTAGAAGGGAAGATATAGCAAATGATCGGGACTTGGTGTATCAATCGGGTCAAGACTCATGAGAGCAAAGTACGATAAAACGTTTTTGAATTGTGCGAAGCTCTTGGAATACTCAATCGTCAGGCCTACCGTAACCCCTCGATATGCAACCTGATGGCGGTGACTTGCCGTTCGTCGGAGCCATCAGGCTGTACGATTGATGATTTTGGTTGGAAGACGTTCCTGATAAGACGATAAACGGGATCCGATGGCTGCATTGGGATTAGTCGAGAACCGTCGATCAAAAGAGCGGGGGAAGCCGCCCTCGATGTCCATTTCGAGTATTTGTATCCCAAACATTTGTTCGGAAGAACTTCGTGAAGTTTCAAAGGAATCATCTATTATTAGTCCTGTGCTGTGGCAAAGGTATAGATTACAAAAGTTGTAAAGAAAATATTGGAGAGCTACTCTGGCAACCACGTCAGTGCGTGGATGAAGAGTACTGCAATTGACCCCGCCAAGACTGTTATACATTTTTGAACATGGTTTCGTGTGGATACATAAACATATATATGGACCTGAAAGTCTCATTCTGGGAGATTCAATCAAAAAGATTAGGTTCAACCAGTATTTACCTGAAAGCACATTTCAAAGAAGCACTGTTTTTGACGCTCATTGTTGACGTTCCACTTGATACTATATTCCATTTTGAAGCGTATAGTATGCACATATGAACCTTTTGTATATACATTGCATGCTGAGATACTTCCACTGTTAGGCTAAGACACGTTCGGCCCAGCTTGCAACTGTTCAGCAACTACCTGAGCAAGCGCTTCATGCACTGGATACGTGGGATGTAAGCTATTCAACCAAAAGTACTCATTGACAGGAATACCACAGCTTGCATCAAAAGTATCCATAGCTGGGGTGCCACTTCAAAACGTTAGCGAGATTCAAAGGTATTCCAACAGGAACTGCCTACTTTTCATACGCATCGCAATATGCCGTGGTGTTTTTGTAGAGTGCGGTTTGCGGGTAGCTTGCTGGATTATCCAAGACCTTTGTGAAGAGGGCATTGGCATCGACGGTGAAAACATTGACATCGGAGTGATTCGACTTCAGACTCTTCGCTAAATCCAGGAGACCGGTATTCCACGCTGTGATATCAGCTTTCTCCATCGCCTGGTTACTGGTGCTCTGGACGAGAGTCAAAGGTGCCCGATCAACAGGTGGGACGTTAATAAAGGCAAAATTGCGAGCACCTGAGGTGTAAAGTTTTTCCACCAGTCCACTGAAAACCGAAAATATCTGCGCGTTCAGGGTCGTTGTAGCGGGCACTCCCTTGGACCATGAGTTCCCAACATCGTTAATGCCGTCGAATATGGTAAAGATTGTGTTGTCAGATGCCCAGGGTGCTGATGATGGCTTGGATGCGTAGGTTGGTAGCCATTCGTTCTGGATTTGGTCGGAAACAGATGATACCGTTGGTAGGTAGGGAGCAACGAGAGTCGAGTCGATTGTAGCTCCACCATACGCAAGGTTGTAGGTAAGAAGGGTGGAAGCGTTGTATTCTACAGTCAAGTAATCGACCCAGTTGGGGCCGTTGGACGCAGTGTAGCCTGGATATGTTGGGTTGCCCAATGGGTTGGTAGGAGTTGGCTGTGTACCATTTCGAACGAACCCAGTCTGAGTGTAGGAATCACCGCTGTATCCATCTCAGCATAGAAGAGCAGCTACTGAACGAAACGCAACTTACAAAACGAAGGCATATTTAATGCCCGACCATCCTGGCCAATTCGCAGTAGCTTTGCAGGTAGGTTGTGATTGTAGCTCTTCACTACGCCTCCCATTGACAGCTACAGATTGTGCAGAGCCAAAAAGATACACAGCAGATACCAAAACCGAGAAGAACGAGAGCAACATGTTAGCTTCTACGAAGTACTAAAGTTGAGATTCAAGGACGAGAGACTTGACAAACAGGATTCGCAAAATCCGAAAAAATGAAAGGGGACGATAATGGTATACTCATTGTTATATAAAATAATAACAAGTCAGGCACACAAAAAAAGAAAGCCTCCTGCCGGTACCGTAACCCGTAAGTGTGGGGAAATATAAATTGACCCCCCTTTTTGGACTCAGGCACGTAGCCGAGAAACCATTCGGAGGATGCGACTCCGCATGTAAAAATTCAAAAATTCCATGAGTTACAGTACCGGGAAAATACATTATCCGCGAATTGATAAAATGGAATCTAGGGAGTGGAGTATACACCCGCCGGTTAATACCTGACGGAGACTGATAGGGTGAACTCTCCCTAGGCGTTTCTCCCCCTCACTCTAAAGAAACGGCCCATAAATTCGAAAGACTCGCTCATAAACACATCTAGAAATCTTCATCTTCCGAACTGTTTTACGGTAGTTGATGGGAGCTAAGTATCCCACGCCACTAGGCTTGCAAGCTCCAAGATACCTGATCTCTCTTCGAACTTGCGCACACCAGGAATCAGCGGAGGCGATGGTAACAAGGGATGCATTTCAGATACAGTGACCCGGACTCTAGGCTCGAGCACCACACCCAGAAAGGGTACTGAGTAGATTTGAAGGGAAGCTGCGACAGAGGAGATATGGTTCGAGCATTCAAGATCGACATCCCTTATTATTGGGGAGGACTCGGGGTTTCTTGTCTTTGGAGACGTATGATGCTGCTACCGCAAGCTGGTGCTTCCAGCTGCTAAGAACAATAAACTTAAAGAAGGGGATAGGAGTAGTAATCTTGATACTATTAACCAGGGATTACGGCACGTCGTCGACGTTGACATGACCTTGGCTTGAAGCTACATTTTATGCAGCGCGCTTGGACCATATACAGATGTGTAATTTTATGCACGATACATCGCATCTCTAACTTTCGATTCATGTGAGACCTCAAAAGTATTTACAAACGGAAGGTATAGTATGGATCTACGTATTCTTTCCAGAAATGTGAAGGATGATGTTAGAAACAAGTTTGGGGTTATGATTTCATGACTTTTACTAGGTGGGTAGTAGTAAGCGAAGACGAGAAAGAAAGAAAGGGGGGAGGTTTCGGCAAGATTATTTTCGAATAGGGCGCTAGCGGCTTGTATGGTCTTCTTGTTGGGCAATTGTTAAGATGGGTCACTGCATTTAATCATCGTTGACTGCCAGGTACATGTACAGTACTTAATTGATGAGGAAAGATCAACTTTTGGGTATACCGATTCCTCGATACCGCGCATATATAATATCCAGTTTCCACTCGAATACTCAACAAAACACATGCTCAATCGACGTATCGAGAGCTACCAAAACGCCACGACAAAATGCAACCGTTCCCTCTCCTCCCAAACGCCAATCAATCATCCCTTCATGAGTATACATCCCATCATATAATATCATACACCCCCATCATTAAAAAGCCTCACCAACCCCATCGCCGCCCCCGCCGCCGCACTCCCCACAACAACCATCTGCACGCCCCCAAAACAGCCCTGCCGGATAGCACGCCCCCCCTCCCATCCAACCACCACACAAGTCTTGACATACCCAAACGCAAACAGCGCGAGCACCATAACGCCAATCGAGATATACAGCCCCTCGAACACCTGCTCGGGCCCCACAAAGAAGTACGGTATCAGCGGTAACAAGCCGCCGAAGAAATACGCCATGGCGATGGTTAGAGCGGACGTGAGGGCCCGTGAGGACGCTGGTTCCGACTCGCAGTGCTGGAATTGCATTACGAAGTCTACGAGCTTGGGGGAGGCGGCTAGGTGGGAGGTCAGGTTGGTGAGGGTTTCGCGGGGGAGGTCGTAGGGTTCGAAGACGGAGGTTAGGTCGGAGAGGATGGTTTTTGGGTGTGTGTGGATTAGGGATTCGGTTTCGGATTTTTGGGCTGCGTAGGATGCTCTGCTTTGTGTTAGCTGGTGCCAATTTCCCGCTTTCTCTTTCTCTCTCTTGAGAATAGAAAGATGAAGGAGGGGGTTTCCTTACGCTTCGCTCTTTGCACCCAGGTACCCTCCCAGTCCCATTGATATGGCTCCAGCGATCAACTCTGCGAACCCGCCGTATATAACCACTTTCGTATTTCCCAGCGCCGATAGACCTGCTGTGAGAGCAAAGGGTACAGTCAAGCCATCTGAAAGTCCAATTGTCGCATCTGAGATAACCCGCGCGTCGATACGGAATCCTTTCTTTGCATGCGCTTTCTCGGTCTTGTTACGAGGCTGGGATTCTAGATCACCGGCCTCTGCGTTGTTGGAGGGGAGGAGGGGTTCGGAAGAGACGTTGCTCCAGTCTGATGTGTCTGGATACCCAGGGGTTTTTGGTTTTGACTGATTGCGGGGAATGGGAGTGCGTGTCTCGGAGAAGAAGAGGTTTTTGAGGCCAACGAGGGACATGGCTTTTATTGGCGAATGGGGTGGTTGTGAAGGAGGTCGTCGTCTGCGGATGATTGGTCTTGAGTGTGAAGCGGGAGTGCTTTCGTCCTCTAACTGGGTGATGAAGTTTTTCGGCATGGCGGCTTATAGATATAGATATATTTATACGAAGTGAAGTTTGCTTCTCGAAGAAAGCAGGAAATGGTCAGCATGAATTGCAACTCTCCTGATTCGTTGCATGTGAATAACCCTGGGGGGCTATCATTGGCTAAGGTAAGCAGGTGTGACGCAAGGCTTGCACAAGGCTACTGTAGGCTTTAGTCAGATTTTGGACAATGCTGCAGCTTTTAGATGAATAATAACTCAACGTCCCTGATTGGATGTCCTGCAGCGAGTGCGTCAAGCTGTCTGTGTTCCTTTGAGGGGTAATGCTAATACAGCTCTTCTGATTGGCTGTTGGGGCTATTCACCGACTCGGCCGAGCTGTACTCGGTCTTTTCAAAGAGCTTCTTTTCTCAAGTGATAGTCATGTTCCCACTCACACGGTTACAGAAACTGCGGGTTGCCGAAGATCATGATGATTTTCCGGATGTCGGAATTCCTTTTCCATATTTGACTTTCATTCTCAACCTCTCATGCTCTTCTCTACTGCTTTGCTTCCCTTTGGCGTGTCACTTCTTGCTGCTGCATTGTAGTTAAGAACCGCAGTTCTCAAACACTATGCCAATGGTCCAGAGTGGAAGGACAATTCAGAGTCGCCGGCATATCTGAAAGCGATTATATAACCGCTTTCTATATCTGAAGTGTGCAACTGCCGATATCGATGCATGAGCCCGCTTGAGCAATGTAAATGTAGCAGCTAATGCCGGTTGCTTGCCATATACATAAGACCCAGAGCCATCATCAGCTCCCACTATCCTGCTCTTTCGCTCTCACTTCCTCGACCTTCTCTGTCTCACTTCCAGATACCGCCTCTTTCCCCTTCTCATCCCCACTCCCCTCCAACTTCCCCTCCGCACTAATCTCGTCCAGTACCTGCTCCACCGCTGGTTCCTCCTTCTTCTCACCTCCCAAATCCCTCCTCCTAATACCCCAACCCCCCTTCCACCCAACCCACCCCTTTTCCCACGGCCCCCTCACAAAACAAACCACCAAAGACGCACCCACAAACCCAATACTACATCCGCCACTAGCCCTCCATCCCCCCTGCGCATACAGTCGATTCCCAATCGCAGTGCCAGCAAGCTGGCCGCAGAAGACGGACACCATATAAGCGGTGTTAACGCGATTGCGGGCGCGCGGCTCGATGGCATAGATTGCGGAGCGGTTTGCGATCTGGGAGGTTTGGAGACCGAGGTCCATTGCGAAAGCTTGCTGGGGTGGATGTGAGAAGTGTAGCTGAGGGAGAAGTGGAGGGAGGGTGGCTTACGATTATGGGACCAGCTACTGTGAAGGTACCAGTAAAGGTTCCTATTATGACGCCGGCCAGGCAGTATGTCTGGCCAAGGATGACGGAGAAGAGGGGGACGAAGCGGTCGATTATTGCTTTTGCTGGAGGGGTGTTAGGAGATGCATAGTTAAAGTAGGTATGGATTTCAAGATTTGACAGCATTGTAATGGAAATAGGTTGACCAAGGGAAGCCCTTACAATAGAAAGGCCCAAAACACATAGCTCCGATACCTACCAATGCAAAAAGCCCAATAGTAACCGGTGAATATTTATATGGCGGCTCAGAGAGCAGGAACGTAAGCGTAGTCCAAAAGCTCGTAAATATGCTCGATGTACAGAACCCCACTAGACAAGCCTGTACTAGAACTGGATGCTTGAATAGCATCTTCAGGATCGAGAATAGCATGCTGAAGTAGTTCAATCCTCCTGGGTTCGTAGAGGGGTAGTCCGGCATGAAGAAGAAGAGCAGGATGAGGATTAGGTATTGCATGCCGAACGAGAACCAGTAGATGCTGCGCCAGGATGTATATTGTGTTAGTATTCCCGACAGGAGACGCGCGATGAGCATCCCGAGGAGAAGGCCAGAGACGACGATTGAGAGAGCTGTGGCGCGGCGGTGAGGTGGTGCGAGGTCTCCCACGAGGGGAAGCATGAGTTGCGGGGTTACTGTTGAGACGGCTGTGATGAATGACAGTGCTAAGAATACGGGGAAAGACTTTGTGAGGCAGAGGCCAAGCCACTGTTGTTCTTGTTAGTGCCCTGGGTTACAGAGGGGAAAGGGGCTCGCTTACGATGGTTGCTGTGAAGAAGACCAAGATGAGAACGAAGGCTCGGCGACGGAAGATGTCGCCTAATGGACAGAGGAATAGCAGACCTGCTGCGTAGCCTGCTTGCATCAATGTTGGGATGAGAGAGGCGCGCTCGTTGGAGACATTGAACTCGTCGGCCAAAATGTTAAGGATTGGGTGGTTGTAGTACAAATTTGCGACGGTAAATGTGCCGGCCTACTGGGTTAGTCTTTGGATAAGCCTTGGGACGGAGAAAATGGAGCTGATTCTTGAAGTTGCCATGCTTCAAAGTGTTCTGAATACACTTGTAAATCGATATCTTGAACACTTACAAATCCAAAAAGCAGATTTAATCCCATGCTAAACTTGGGCGGATCATCTGGATCCCATCTGCATCTTTTAGGCGTCCACGTAAGCAACTTCCAACACATTTTAGCAAGTCTGTGGTCTTTAATTCGAGCAAAGTATTTTTTCTTGCTACTTGTGGTAGATATAGATTCTTTGGAGTCTGACGTGATCCCCACTCCTGTCGGCAGTGCCGTGAAGCACTTGTTAGGTATAGTCCAGCACGGGACACGGGGTATCAAACCGGGCCGCGCCGCCGTGCAAGTGCACGGGCGAGAAATAGTCCACAAAGACGGAGCACGTCCGTCTTTGTCGGTATATTCACCTTCTTAGCAACCCGTTTTATTCCAGACATCACTCACACACCACATTTCCATCCAAGACAATGGCTCTGCGGCTTGGGACTACTCTTCGCGGGAGCAAATACTCATTTCGTCTAGTTGAAAAACTTGGCGATAACACTGTCTTCAGCCCTGTGTTCAAGGCCGAGATCTTGCCTGGCGTTCAATCACCTTTTCCAAAAAATCGATGGTACGTCTCCAAATTAGTTGCATGTATAAGCCTATGCTTATTCTCGTACTAGGGCTGCTGTGAAAAGCGCCGATCTTGAAAATCAGACCCAGGTGGACTGCCTCGTAAAGGAATATAAGTATTACAAAAAGCCTTCTATCGAATCGTCTAGGAGCTTTCGAAAGTTATATGACATTATTAACGACCCTATAGGTTGGACGGCGCAAAAGCCCTTCTGTCTAGCCTTTAAATGGATGGATACGACTCTAGCGGAGGTTCCTTTCGAGGAGCACATGAAAGATCCTGTATTGGTTGCAAATATTGTTAAGGTATACTTGGAAGCATTTGTCGAGCTAGAAAACGAGCACCTTGTTTATTCTAGTATGCCATACACCCCTTGAGAGTTCTATCCCCATCCACTAAGCAGAGCAGACTTGAAACCTGCGAATGTTCTTATATCTAGCGTTGACGGGTTGTCTAAGGTCAAAATCGGAGACTTGGGGCTAGGTACGAAGCACACATCGCAGGAACGTTACGCTGATTTTCTGTAGCTCGACCAGATGGCAGCAATCCACGCTGGGTTCAGCCCGAAGCATTTCGTGCTCCTGAGGTCTGGACCGGGGTGAGCTGCTTCCATAAAGCCGATGTATGGTCTATTGCTGCTATGGTTAGTTGCCAGCCTCTGTTGCATTCTCATCTAAATGTGCTGAGGAAGGAAGATATTACAACGGGTTGATCCTAACATCCTAGGCAATGCCGACAACATCGACAAGAAGCTTATCCACCCAATGGCATGGTGCCTGGCGAAGATTATACTCCTCTTCGATCCATCCTGTAGCTCGATTCCTCCTCCTTCTGTTGCCGATAAGAGCTTACAAGCCTATTTCAAGTTAGCCCAAAACCTCATAACAACACAGGCAAAGGAGGATTCAGACGAATTACTTTTTCAGATTCCTTCGTTTGAGGTGTGGGCTGATCTAGCTATGGACGCCGGCATCCCGAAGGCAGTGCTAGACGTTATACGCCTCTTGGCCGTTCCTGACCCGACGAACAGACCTTCGGCTCGACAAGCTCTTCAATCACCCGAATATAAAGCCCTCCAGAAATCTGCCGCCACGTATGGAACCTGGGATGCTCTCTTAAAATCTAGTATCCGATAATATTCTTTCAACTTCTGTAGCTCATCCTATTCTTTCAAGATATTGTATCTTATGCAGGCTTAATATAATTCCACTCTTGTATTCTGTTTCTATACGAATGGACATCAAAGTGCGATAAATACAACGACAAAAAAGGAAGGCGTTTTTTAATTCCAAGTTAACTTTTGCTAAATCTAAGTTCTCCGGACTCGAGAATTGCCGGGTCTGGTAGGAGTCATTCGCAGGAGTTACGGTATTGAGGGTTACTTTGTGAGCCTTATCAAATCATACGGTAACCATTCCCCGATCCTCGACCTCGCACTGTCATAGCTCCCCTCCACCATCCCCCTTTCAATCCCCTTACTAATAAGTTACTCCTAGAACAGGGCATTATTGGAAGTCAGCTCTTTTGTTGCAAATCGTAAAAACAATGATCTGCAGACCCCCGATCCCTCCGTACAATCTCCGTCCTAGCTGGTGAGTCTAGACCGGTTTGAACAGGGAAGTGTGGGGGCTAGTCTGGGTCTGGATCTGGGCCTGGTGGCGAAACGAATGAAAACGAAACGACACCACTTTACGAGCGAGTGAGAAGTGAGAAGAAAGGGGAGTGAGATTATGGGGTTTACCTATCGTACTGTAGACTAGAATTATTTCTTATAAGTAATCATTCAGGTGATTTAATCTTGCATATTGACATGAACTTATAATATACCCCATCCCGGTTTGTCTACCGATGACGAGTCTACAGCCCTTCCTAAAACCGCTTGAGAATCTAAAGTCAGCACATCTTTCCTCCTCAAACATATCTCCTCGCTCAGATCCGCAAAGTCCGCAACCAGACCCAACTCATGCAAGCGATCCCACTCCTCATACCCCCTTCCAACATCTTCCTCCTTCGACATCATCTGCGCCCCATGCTCTTTGAAAACCATCCATTTCTTTTCCTCCCCGAACCTCTGCCACGGCGCTTCGCCATGTGCGAATTTCACCCACTTTTCTTGCATGAGCTCGCTGATGCGCTGGTGTGCTGCAGGGAGTGTGTGTTTTAGCACGCCCCAGATGAGCACGTTGTCAAAAGAATGATGCGCCATGCCACCCCAGGCGTTGTCGTAGGGCGATGGTACGTCGAAGTGCCATGCGTAGACGTTGGGGGCGGAGTGCTCAGCGAAGTAGTGTGGGATGGAGTACATGCCGTGTGTTGTGAAGCGCTCAATGGTGTTGAATGTTTCCTGGTCGCTCATTGTGGGTGTGATCTTGTAGATTTCGGCAATGGCTTTGGCCTTTTCTGGCCCGAGAAAGGTGTCCATTTTTTGGAGGAGACCAGAGGCTGTAGGGGTGGATAGATCTGCTGATTTGGACATCGGGGTTGGGGACATTGTGTCCCATGATTTATTCCAGATGATACATCTGAAGACTGTTAACAGGAGGTCTGTCTACTGCAGGAGAGACCTACTCATTTATACAATCGCCCATCATAACATTCGGACACCATTTTGGAATGGAGAATTGCTCATACTCACCAGCAGTAGGCATTGGTCCTGGTATTAGTACTCCATCATCGCAAAGTGACATTGTAATAACTGGTATAACAAACGTAGGCACCATCGCCGCTGTAACCTTCTCCACGTCTGCAGCAAGAAATTGCTTCACTCGCTCGGCTGGAGTGAGGTCAAGGGAAATCCCCAGTGCGAGCAACATCTTCTCGTAACATATTTGATATTCGTCAATCGACATGACACCACAAAGTCTCAAAAGACCAGATTGTATGATTGCGGAAGAGAATAAAGGTTCCCCTCTGAGCAAGTGACAGCTTACAGAGACTCCACCCGCACTTTGGCCAAAGAGTGTCACACGTTGCGGATCTCCGCCGAATCCCGATATATGCTTTTGGATCCATTGAAGTGCCAGTGTTTGGTCCCAGATACCATAGTTTCCTACTCCACTCTCACCATGCTCTTTGTTATATGCTTCTATATCTCTTCCGCAGAGGAATCCGTAGACGCCAAGACGGTAGTTGAGTGTAATTATGATTGTGGGTCGGGCCAAGTCGGTAGCTGCTGTTGTCGCGAGGATGCGGCCGTCGTAGATGGGAGCAGAACCGGTTGCATATGCGAATGCACCACCGTGGAGGAAAACCATGACGGGCAGAAGTTCCGGATTTGATTTTGGCATATGGGGAACCGAGATATTGAGATTGAGGCAGTTGAATTCATCAGTCCCAGGCATCTCAAGCCATGGTCTCGCAGCTGCCGGTATAGGGTAAAAGTCTCGCGGTGGTTGTGGACAATATGGTCCTAGTTTTGTCCCATCGTAGCAACCATCTTTCCAAGGGGCAGTCGATTTTGGTCTGCGAAATCGTCCTGGAACCTCCCCATATTGGATTCCAAGGTATTGGCAAGTTTGGTCGTCATATGACAGACCCTTGATCTTGCCAAGTGATGGGACTTCCAGCTCAACATTGCCCACCACAGGAATTTCGTCTGATAACATTTTGAGTAGATGCCGTAGAGGATAATCCTATTGAAAGAATGAAAAAAACGAGGGCAAAATCTCCGCGCTTATGGGGGGGGGGGAGAGATAGAGCAAGATAGGAGTGGGGTGAAGGGAAATAGAAAAAGAGAAGAGTACACAGGTCCATTAGAGGAACATCGTTACCTTATGGATGAAACAAAAGTAGCAGTAGCTGGTCTCGAAGGGTTCATGAACTAGAGTCGTTCCACTTCTGTCACACACGTCGATAATCCTCAGCGATCGGAATACCCTCAAATCAATTGAAGCCGCCTATCGATCGCATTTCGGGTTTGCCATGCCAAGGACGTGAGAAGCGAAGCTTCTTATCTAGATTCTAGGTAAGTTCACCCGGCTGACCGAGGTTAATTTAGCCTAACCGAATTGGGCTTGGTATGCAAGCGAAAGCCCGGGTGCCTGACTCCTGAGCCGACATTCTCGGGATTGCCTTGCCCTCCTGTCCACAGACACAACTTTACCTACCTGGTAAAACATCACTTCGAATTTGACGCCGGGTATGGCATCGCGTGCAGTCCTGTTGCATTTGTTGATTTGAACGGGCTATCGGCTTTGAAAGCGGTCGGCATGGTCAGAACTACTATCGCCTGTAAATGGTGCAGGTATGTTCCTTTGCAGTACTGTACGGTACTGGATTTCATCCTCTGTCTTATGTCTTGCAAGAGTCCTTCCACCTTGGAGATCGAAGTACTCGTAGACCCTAGCCATTTATGCGCATTTTACCTTTTGATGTTACTTTGTCTAAATGTCCCAGAGTTGGTAGCAAAGCAGTGCTAACTGCCCCCTAGACGGTCTAAGATTAAATGCGTTCATGATGGCGCACCACCGTGTCGTAACTGTCTGAAGAGCCGCCGTGTAGAACCGAATCAATGCATATTATCAGGTCCGTTTGATTCAAGGGATGCAGCTGATCAAATCGGCGGCTCACCGATACGTCTTACCCCATCCACTGTACGTACTTTGAGCTCACAGCATGCACCACGGTTTGCAAGTCGGGTTACACCACAATGTTCGACAAAATCAAGCCCTACTACAATTTTGGAGGCAGAGTCACCAGTAGAGAGGCAGCCAAATCTCAACTCGCAGCAAGATATTATATCCAGTCTTCCTACATCAACAATTATCCAATCGGTATCTATATTCGCTCGAAAGTTTCCGGAGCTTGCTTTCATTCATCTTTCGAGCTTTTCTGGGATAGCAGGAAGCTTTGAACATGTCCAACGCCGGAACCATATTGCTGCTATTCTTTCTCTTTGCGCCGACTTTTTGCCCTCGACCACCCCAAATTTGCAATCTCCAGAAACGTATGCCAAGTACACTCGTGAAGGGCTTTCTCGTCTCGTGATCGATCCTCCTAGTATAACAGTAGTCCAAACGTTGCTTACTATTGCGATGTATGATTGGGGAAACGGTAATGGGTATGGAGCATGGATGTATGGTGGTAAGTGGACACGACTTCAGCGGAGTTGTGTGGCACTAACCGTTTATAGGTATGGCCACACGAATGATGCAATCAATACAGGTACTCAAGCGGGATCGTAACTATTCAGAACGCGAAAGAGAGACTCAAAATCGCACTTTCTGGGCTTGCTTTGTCATGGACCGTCTGATTTTTTGTGGCAAGAGCCAAACTTTGCTCTTACCTATGGAACGAATGACCATCCACCTCCCAGTAGGAGACTTAGATTTCACATTTGGAGAGTCGTCAAATATCCGGTACACAAACTTGGATATTGTAAAGGACCCGATCGGTCTCGAGTTACATAACACCATTGACCATCAATACAGCGTCCTCGTTCGAGGATCTGACATCTGTGCCAAAGTATTGGAATTCATAAGTAGTGGTGGGAGACGTCAACCTGGGATGTCTGAACCGGATAAATGTCCTTGGAGGGCTACATCACCCTGGAATCTTATTTATGAGAATCTTGAAAAGTGGCGCTCACTGCAATGCCGACGCCTTCAATATCCCCTGAGTCCAGTGGCAACTCATGTGTCCTTAGGGAACGGTGAGTCTTTTGCATACATAAATCTTCTGTACTATGTCTGGTATGTTAAGTTCTTACCACTCCCATTACAGTTACTAACACCAAGACAGTATACTGTTCCTCAATCGCGAGTACATACCGTTCTTACCATCTTCAACATCTGAGCCCCAAGGACCAATCGATCCCCCGCTTCTAAAAGCCATGAGTCCAGATAATTGGTGGTCTGATAGAGCGGCAGACCTTTTCTATGCAGCAAAATGCATTACGACTATTCTAGACGAGTTGAACGAGGTTGATAGCCCACTTATCACCCCCTTTGCAGGATTCTGTGCCTTTTCTGCTGCCACAATGAACCTTTACGTGGCTGCATTTCCACAAATGAATCTTGGGCGAAGTAAAGATGCTACAGCTCTCGCTGAACACAACATAGCATATCTCGACAAATTCCGGCGGATCTGGAAAATAGGAGTTGGTTGGGTATGGATATACCCCTTCCATCATTTCTGCCTAGTGACCCTTTTATCCCGTTGTTTGCTAATTACTGTGATGCAATAGTGGAAAACGATCGAGCAAACACGCAGTCTCTACACTCATGCAATGACTGACCGATCACTTTTTAAAGGAAAGACTCGTGCAGACTTTGAAGCACTCGAGGCTTCCATGCACGACTACTCAGGTGCCTCACCTGTTGATGAGGTGATTCAGGAGTTTGGACCGCCAATTGATCCAGGAGAGGTCGACGATGGTGACCAAGCTGCTGCAATTAGTCTCCAGGAACTCTCTTCTGCTGGTATTCACCAGCAGCGAAATCTGCCAGAAGAACAAATCCAACCGAGGGAAATTGATGACCCCGCTCTAGCCGAGTATGGGATTTGGAACGATGTTTGGCCAATGTGGGGAGAGCAGCAGCTTTTATCCTTCGCTCCCAGCAATGCATATGACTTTAATGCAGAATTCCCACCCGATTGATCGGTATTACGTCTTGGCCAGGTCTCGGGTTTGTCTCGGGTCTGAAAGACGATCTCCGGTCACATTACTCGCTTTTCTTTTTAAGTCTGACAGTGGAGACTGTTTTTACTCCACAACTTCATACTGTCCGCCCACTAAAAGTGCTTAGAATTGATAAAGAGCAGGCCTCTCTCAGTTTATAATTGCTTAGGCCCGCTATGTCTTTTGCTATTCTGGGAATTTATAGTAGGGTATAGAGCCAGTCATTATATATGCAGGATCTATCCATTCCACGCTAAACAGTCTTCACTGTCAGACTTTTAAAAAAAAAGCGAGTACCTTCTGGGATCATATTCTTGTGGGAACAACAGAACTTTATCCTGCATACTGTACAGTGTTGGTCGAATAATCAAGCAAACATGATAGATGATTCAATGATTGCAAAATTCATCGAAGGCGTTGCATCGCGGCCTGGGAATGATAATCCCTCCGCATTATGGGCCGCAATCCTTGTGAGTTATTCGTACATATCAGCCAGGATTCACTAACAACTACTAGATTTGTGCCTTCACAGCTGCCAACAATCCATCTGCAGTTCCTCTCGTATATACGCGTGCGATCCAACCGCATGGTTCAAGTGGAGAAGCAAGACGACTTATCTTACGACGCATCAAGGAAGCCTTGCTGAAAGGCACGCTCCTTTTCGGAATACCTCGAGCTCTAAACTCTTTCTATGCATTAGAAAAAGTGATTCCAGACGAGCAGAGCATTGATAAAGATGTTGTGAGATTGGATGTTGAAAATCCTTTGGATTTGACGGACCGTGGTTTGAGTTATTTCGAAAATATCTATAAGCAAGATATGCCGGCCATTTTGGAACCCATGGATCGTCTCTTTCCCGATCTCCGTATGTCCAGCTTTGCACCGCTTCCTATCTAACTATACTGGCACTTCAAGCTAACATGACTCTTAGGAATCCTGACTGTCCATCTAGAATACGGCATGTACATGTCTGAGACGAAGGTACTCTCACCGATTGAGACATCGATGACCACAATAGCATCACTTCTACCAATGGATGTACCAACGCAGGTGAAGTGGCATATGAGAGGGTTACTAAGGAACCGTGGTACGGAAGCTGAGATTCGGGAAGCCCTGGATCTATCGGTTAAAGCCGTGCATGTGAGCGGGATGAAATTGATCAATGGTGTGCCAGAAATTCGAGAAGTGTTAGCGGAAAGATTATTTTAAACCCATCTTTGGAGTTCACAATAAGACCCTTCTTCTCCAAGCACTTCATGTGATCGGGAAATGTTGTATCATATAGCTCACACAAGCTCACGCCTAGCAACCTTATTTCAAGGCTCTCAATATAAAAAAGCGCGTAATAAATCAATGATCAACCAATTTTCGACATGGAGTAGCATATGGAAAAGGGATCACACCTTTTGAGCTACTTATAATTATAATACACATTTCTCAGATGGTTTCAGTTCCCCATCAACGTATCTTTCGATCGAGACATAAGCCGCTTTCAGAGTATCAACAACAATCCGCAAATCAACCTCCGATATATTGTACGGCGGCGCAATCAAAACGTGATCACCTCTCACTCCATCAACCGTCCCACCTCCCGGATACACGGCAACCCCACGCTCAAACGCAGCTTGTTGTACCCTTACTCCAAACCCAACCGAGTGATCGAACGTGCGTTTGGTACGCCTGTCTTGCACAAACTCCAATGCCCAGAACAGACCACGGCCACGGATATCCCCAACATACTTGGACGCAGAGAACGTCTCTCTCAAGAGCGTCTCTAACAGCCTTCCCATGTCTGCGCACCGCTCCACTAACCCCTCTCTCCGCACAATCGTCTGCACCGCCAGCGCAGTGGCGCACGTCACGGGGTGCGCCTGGTACGTATGCCCGTGGTTGAAAGCCGACGTGCCAGCCCTCAGCACGTTGACGATTTTCTTCGAGATCAACACCGCCGCAATCGGCGCATACCCGCCCCCAAGCCCCTTCCCCACCGTCACAATATCCGGCACAACACGCTCCTGCTCAAACGCGAAACACGTTCCCGTCCGGCCCATGCCGCACATGACTTCATCCAGCACGAGCAGCACGCCGTGCTCGTCGCACAGCTTCCTGACAGCGGGGAA
>QGMF01000143.1:0-58579 GCA_007821475.1 Lachnellula arida
CTTCAGGGGCACTCCCCCTCCCAAGACCACCCCCCAAAAGAAGAGGAACATCCCGTCGTCGCGGATGAGCTGCCAATCCGCAAAAGCCCTCTCCCGGCACCGCTCTCCCATTACCGCTAAAGGTTCTGCGCTTTGCAAGACTGCCTCGTATTCTCGGGTTAGGTAGCGAATCATCCGAGGGTGGTCAAATAACTCCCTCCTAGGACATACTTCTCTACCTAGCCGAAGAAGTTCCTTTCAGAAGTTAGCAGGCTTCGCTGCCTCTAAAGGAAGTTATTTTCTCCCCCGGGCACAATCTAATTCCCCCTCCTGCATTACTGGCCTTGGGTGGTGGCCGTGGGTAGAAGTCTGAGCGGCATGGCTTAGCCACCGGGTCAAAGGGCGTCATCTCGTTGGGGTGGCCTTAATGAGGATGATATCTGGGGAAGGGAAAACCTGGGAAGCGTGAGAATGGAGGAGCATGGAGATTGGGGCGTTCAGGCCTAGATATACTTGGATTTGGAGGGAGGTTACTTGAGAGCAGGCGCAGGGAGTCTGGGTTGGTTAGACCCGTATATTAATTATAAATAATATACGATTCATACAATTTCCAATGGGCCGTTTGGAGTGATTGTCTTGATGTGCTGTTTAACGTCGTGATGCTATCATAGTCAATGATAATTTTATGTATCAATTTTAAATTCTACAGATACAAATTCACCGCGAAACTTTTGAGCCGCTCAGCTTTGAAAACAACCTAACTCAGTCGCTGTCCACATTTGCAACATAATCACACTTTATCAAACTCTTTCTCTCTCTCAGTAGTAGTCTGGCTGCACTCACAGTGTCCGCGTTGGAAATGGGAATTGTTTGCGCGATATCAAATCGTTGATATCGAAAACAAAACTCAAGGAATTTATTTATTCTATGCGTTCCATTCAACTTATGGCAAGAGCGCTCGATGGATATGTGGGAAGACACCTCCGAAGGCTATTGTAGCTCTAATGAGATTATCGAGTTCTTCGTCTCCGCGGATAGCGAGCAGGAGGTGACGAGGGGAAATGCGTTTGACTTTGAGATCCTTGGCAGCGTTCTGTTAACTCACATAATTAACACAGCTCCAGATCAAGACTTGTGCGGAATGACTTACCCCCGCAAGCTCGAGAATCTCCGCAGTGAGATATTTGAGAACAGCGGTAACATAGACAGCTGCCTTAGCTCCAACACGCATCCTCTTCTTAGTGTGGTTCTTTAGGAAGCGCTTGACGCGACCACAGGGGAACTAGAGAGGCTGGCCGTTAGCATTTATGTCTATCTTTCCGATCATATATGCAAGTCGAGGACTTTGGGTGAATTTCGGACTTGACGCGACTTAGCAGCAAACCCCAACAATCCCCGGATACCCTAGGACACAAAGACTAGACGTTCAAATGCTAACCTGAAGACCAGCCTTGCTTGAATGACTTTGTCTCTTGCTTCGAGCCGCGATAACCACGTGTCCGGACGACTTGCGGGTCTTAGATTTCGTCATTGCAGATGCTTGAACAGCCGGAATATTTTCAGGATCGAGGATGCCCTCACTCGGCATCATGAGCAAGCTCACTTCTATCGATTCTGTTGCTTGGTGAACGGCTGCCTGGAGAACCTTTATTTGACCAAGTATGCCCTGAATCAGCATCAAAAGCGAGCACATGATACCCTTGAATACTGCCCAAACAAAGAGATTCCCTCCTCGACTGAAGCTGCTCTGAATCAGCCTCAGGAGCAGGCTTATGATGCCCCTGAATACTATTGCATAGTGAATGGCTGCCTAAGGAAAGAGAAATCCTTCTCAACCAAGGCTGGCCTCGCTCGGCATAATCAAGCGCATATAGAATTCCCATGTCCTCATCCAATTTGCGAACGTTATTTAAGGCCTTTTGCAAAAAAAAGAGACCTTACCCGACACTGCGACAGAAGCCATAGCACGGCTGAGTACTTCTGCCCTCATGAGCAGTGCCTGCGTCACACAAAACCCATTTCGAATGAAGCATCTCTTATTCGCCACCTCAGCCAGGTTCATAGCCCATCTTCTGATCTATTCGTCGATCCAGCGCTCCTGATAACGGCGGACCAGTCAAAGAAGCGCAAAGCTCTAGATAGCGATGCTCCGTCTAAACGCCAACAGCTTGAACAGGTTCATAGCATGCCTCCTGATCTATGTATTGATCCAGTGCTCCTGATGATAAACAGAGAAGCATAAAGCCAGAGAGCAACGCTCCGTCTAAGCGCCAACACCTAGAGCAGGGAGAGAGGTCAGAACATACTAACGTGGAGGCATGATGGATATAATAGACAAGGTGGAAATGATTTTTAGACTTGAGCTTATTTCTGGCGTTACAAGCAAAATATATCAAATTGATCATCTCGAAAAACAACTTTGCTATATAAATCACAGCTCATGCCTATCATGCACCGCCAAAGTGATGCCCAGAATACACATAGAATAACCCAATGTTCCGATAAATAAAATATAACTCTTCGGCTAGCAAGATTCTTCTACGCCCATGTGATCCGATTTAAAACAAGAAAGGCCGGGTCATGTCTTTCCCTCCTGCCCCAGGCCACAATTTCAAAACAATCCCTACATATGTAGATTACCGGCCCGTGTTGACATGCTATAACTCGAGGTTCATTCGAATCATCCAGTAGCCGAGCAACTTGAGGATCGTCCTCATCATCCAGTATCCCAAAAACCTGAGGATCGTCCGAATCATCTAGTAGCCGAATAACTCGAGGTTCATCGGAATCATCTAGTAGCCGAAATGATATGTTTGGAGAAGTACCATTTCCTGCTTCCTGCCACTTCCAATCTAGTCCCAGGGCGTGAAGTCTGAGCTGGTTATGCGGAGACCCTCTCTCTTCACTTATGTCCGGTCCCGGTGTACAATGCCCAACAAAAGTAACAGTCTTTAGGCCTTTCAAGTTTCGAAGCATTCGGTAAACTCCAAGCCCTGTAGTCCCATAGTAAGGGTAGATACAATTCGACATGCTGCAAACGTGCAAATTCGGGCAATTGAAACGAGTACTGATCGAAACCAAGATCCAAATTATCTGGGATGTCCATCATGTTTCTAGACTGTTTTTCGTGGTACCCAAGACTGGGAAATATTTCAGCCGGTATGAAGACGGTATCGAAATCGAAGCAGAAGTAACCACCAAATTCCCCACCTAGAATAAGTCTCTCGTACTTGCAAAGAGCAAATAGACGGGAAGCTTGACAAATTCTAAGATCTATTGGTATCGACGTTTTCTTCGCAGTGATGAATGGCAAAGGGTGATGGTATTGGAGCTCAAGTTTGAGGGTACGAGGTTCAAATGTAAGTTCCCATATCTGGAACTGGATTTCCAAAGCGAGGTTCGAAAACGACATCTTTGATGGTTGCTATGCTTTTGTTTATATGAAAGATTATTCCTAGAGGTAGATAATATAGGAACTATCTTGGGGTGGCCTAGTAAAGGGCTGGCTTGATGTTGGTGGGGCGTCAAGGTCCCCGAAGGATCCCGGTACGCACTGTGGTATGAAACTAGACGGGTTTTGGTTTTGAAAACCAACTGCAGATTCCCCGAAATCCGAATTCTGGACTACGCGCTACCTTAAGAGGGTTTAAAAAAGGGTTTCCCTTAGATTATCCTTCTGAAATTCAACGCCCGCTACTTCCAGCCACTATGATTAAGACCAACTTTTATGTAAATTCAGCAATGCTATGTCACAACTGTGGAAGGATAGCAGTGTTAAGAATAATGGAGAGTTGGAGAGATATTTCACCTGCTAGACAGGAGATAGAAGTTCTAGACATCATTTTTGTCTCTTGCGCTTTATGTGCAGCAATACCTCATGTCTATAATCCCGCAGTAGCTTGGCCCAAATATATCGATCCAAATAGATATCTGCGTACAGTTGAGCAACTTAGCAATATCTTTGGCTGTACAGCGAATATCCTCCAAGAGAAGAAGTTTTCTATTACAGCATTAAGAGTCAAAAACGTGGCTAAGGTCCGCGACATCAATAAGATATTTCCTATCACTACGATTTCGGACGCAAATATTATAATCCTGCAAGATGGCCAAGAAGTCCGAACGAACTGCAGATTCTTTGCGCATGAGGCATTAGCCACAATCGAGAAATCTGTCGCTACCCAATCGATGGAGCGCATGGCTCAAAAGATGAGTTTAACAGACCAATGCCGTTTGCATCAGTAGCAAACAAGCCTCCAGTGCTCATCCAAGCAGCACGTTTTCCGGTGTCTCTATGTCCCGTATGCCAGCTAGATAGGACTGCACCGCCACAATATTCCGTAGGATGGTAGAAAGGAATTAAGAGGATCGGATTTTTATAAGGAGTTAGGATGACTAGAGATCTTGAAGGAAATACTTGTGTGATGTCTAGAAACACGTTGATTTTAAATTAGATGCATTTTTATTTACCGGGTAGGCGTGTTATAACGATATATAAAGTCACAGAATGTCAAATGAATATCCACTTTCCCCTGCAGACTTCTTGACTTTCTTGGGATTTCTTGTCTCCTGTAATAAAAAGTGTCTTCCTTATGCTTAGCCCCGGTTCTCTTGGGAACGGCCAATGCTCAGCCCTGGGCCTCTTGGTGACGACCAATGCCTAGCCCTGGGTCTCTTTGCTCTCTTCTATCAATACTAGCACAAGTGTTCCCGACGAAACCTACATCTGCGGGGGTTGATTCCTCTTCTCTTGCCGGAATAACGTGATCTGTTATAGAGTATTTCTCTCACGACCTCGGTACCCGCAAGCTCGTACCACCTTCCCCCTTCTGCTACCTCTCCTTCTTCCTCTCTCCCTCCCTCTAGTATTTCCTTCTCTCTTCTCCTCTTCCCTTCTCTCTTCTTTCCGCCTCTCCCCTTCCCGTCTCTGACTGTGGTATTGTGCATGGTTATGCCTAACTACTCGGACTTACCCGAGTCTTCGAGGACGCCCGACGTCCTCGTCGCAGAGATGATAGAGAACGCAGAGCTGACGTCATTAACCTTCTGGCTGTGAACGACAACGTCGCTCTGCCTCTAATTGAGCGCATAAGCGTTCCTAAGATCCCGACTGAGAGGCAGACTATGATCTACCGTACGATGTAGGACAAATTCCCGAATAAGACCATGCTGGAGCTCGAGCCTACCCCCAACGACTCCGTCGTAATGGTGACCCCGCTTAGAACTCTGAGTCTGAAGAAGCGCACGGTCGAACCTGTATACGAGGACGGACAGCTGAACGGGAGTGAGAACGGAGCTCTGATCGCGGTCGCACCCGGAAGCGAGAACATGATAGTAGGCAAAATCTATGAGCTAGACGTAGTTAGAGAGGCCGGCGGGGACGCAATTCGACTCGTGAGGCAAAGGGAGAGGATGCTCAAGAAGGTCCCCAATAGCATGGACGTGGTCAGGCGCGCAATTGCGAGTGTAAGCAAGGACTCGTCAATGACTAGAAGCTTGATCGACATCACGGCGATATCATTCAGCAGGAAGACGAAGGTGTACGAGGCTGCACAAGCAAGGGCGCGCGCGAACAGAAGGGTGATCCTGAGCTTCGGTGCGGGGAGGTTTTAGGAGTAGAAGCAAATGACGTCCAGGGGCTTCTCTTACATTGCGATTGACCCTGAGATTGACCTCAGCCTAATAAGAGCTTCAGCCTGCAGGTGATGGCGATTGCGAGGTCGAGTGCAACTATCTTTTGGTGCAAGTCCAAGTCGGAGGACTTCGTTAGAAGGGCGATGCCGATCATGGTTATAAACTCAATCGGGATACTAGCCATATTCTCATTTGAAATTAACAACGATTGGATGTTCTCCCACTCGATTATCAGGTCTATGGTGTGGTAAGGGCCTCCTTCGTAGCTTACCGAGGGTATCCACTCCTTGCAAAACAAGGAGCATCAATGTCTTTCTCTCAACATGCACACCGCGAGTAGCATTAACCAAAATAGCTAGTATGAAGCATCTTGTCCAACTCAACACATAATCACGTGAGCGCCCCTTTTCAAGGCTCGGTTAGAAGGCAATCTTGGTTTAGCGAAGACTGATATCGACTCAATATATCTCAGGAAGGTGATTCATCTCTTAAGCAGAGTGGCCTCGTACCACAGCCAATACCAGCTGGTACTCTTTGCTTGGATAAATCCCAAGGCAGAATTTGCAGTATCAACGTCAACAAAAGCAGGAAACTCAGACTAAAGCTGCAGGGCACCTAGTGCAGAGTAACTCCACCAATTGCACTGATGGACACTAGTCATCAGGATTTTGCAATAGATATCTGCATTCTCCTGAGTGGGTCGACTAGGATGATCTGTCAATAAAATATTCTACCTTCAAGGGGGTATCTCTTCAAACGTTGAAGGATCGAAATGACAAGCTTGCTCCCTGAGAAGAATCCCATCAAGTATAGAGAATATACTCAAGCCTGTCAATCTTTTTATCAGTAGCGGTAACAAGGTAAAGTGAAAGTAGAGATATAATCGAGGCCTCGTTATCTGAATCTCTCAGCTTCTCAGCCCCCTTTTCGCTTTCACTTACCATTCAGTCCCTTCGAGCGACGTCGAAGGATTGCGCGGGACAAGCGCTGTCTGCAATCGATGTGCTCCGCATCATTACTAGCAGTATTATTGGGGCAGCTTGATTGGCAAGGCAGAATTTCTCGATGAGTTGACCAAGGTGCGAGGTGCTGAGGTCAAGGTGGAGTTGGCAGCGTAGCTCTTCGAAGGAGCATCCCTTGTGAGGTGCATATACGAACAGTACGTTGTCGAAGAAATCGAGAGAAATAGAGGTGGTGGTATTAGTAGTTAGACACCCTAGCCTTCCTTCATTCTTCATCATCGTCCATCATTCTCCCTCATCAAACCACTTCACCTTCTTTACTCTCCACTGATCAAACATCTACAATCGTCAACCTGTCTGCGATCATGAAGATAATGCCATCCCAGGAATTGATCTGCTCCTTGCTTCCTCACGTGAATGAGACAAACTTCTTAAAGAAAGTAAAGGCAAGTCCGGATCTTCAAAGGCAGCTTACCCTCCTCGAGAGCCTTTTAAAAGAGGATTATACTTTGCAGGTTTTTCAGATGTATCCATGGGATTATAGCTGGCAGCCACCACTCGCGGGCGATCCCTCTAAAGTTGCAAACGAGATCCATATGGCGGTGGGACGCGCGATCTGCTGAGTCCCACTATTCGATTTTGTATGGTGCAGGCTTGGATATAGGCATAAGGCAAAGTTCATCGGGGCAATACTTGATGCCGCCTGCACTATACGTGACCACCTTCGTAGAGAATCTGAAAGTTCTCCCGAAGTAAAGACCCTCTACATTCAAGTTGAGAAGGTAAGTACAGAATCATTCCATAGAGGCAAGTTCTAACAGAATAGGTATTGAGAAACCAAGACAAAGGACTAGCTCACTGGATCGTTGCAAGCAGCATCTCTCTCGCGAAGAATGGCCCGTATGATGCATTGGCTTTGGGTTTCATGCCAATACAGAAAGTTTTCGCAGAGAATGAGGATCTCGTACTAGAACGGCTCGAGTATCTCAATAAACAATTTCCATACATCGGCCAGAGGTGTAACTGGGACGAGTGTTCAACTGATCTCAACTTCTGGGAGGAGTTCCGGGAATTGCTATGGTCAGAAGGTTCAGATGCTTCAAATAAAGCTACTGTTTCTCGCAAGGCCACCGGGGAGAAGAGGGCAAGGTTCGCAAGGAGGGTACGATCATTTATCGAGAGACTACGCGCAATGTTCCAATAGTGAGCCTAAGAGAGTCGAACCCATGGCATCGGTTACGGGTCGTGAAGCTGGGGAAAGTTGCTAGAACAGAGATCTGTTGTGGGAGGGCTGGTGGTTATTGGAGGGGTTGTTTTCTGGTTGTCGATGAAGGGGCGTTTGTCCTTAACGAAAGTTGTTTATCCTCAATGTACCCGGCCTTACTCGTGGATATGACGTCCTCCCACTTCGCGATTCATCTCCCTGGCGCATTGGTGGCAAGATGAGTTATCTCAGCTCTGCCTTCACCTCTCCGAGGCGCACACATATGCCAACTATCCCATCATCGCCCTCCACTGTCGAGAGATGACAGGACACCACCTGTTCGATTGTTCGTGCTCGGTTTGTGTCTTGTTCTGCTCGCCCGGTTGTCGATTTCTCCCCCTTCTGTTCTGCCACCTATCTTCTGTTGTGTAGCACGTATCGAGAAATGTTGTGTATCCAAAACTGATGTGTTTAGAACTAGCAAAGATAAAAATGCGTATGTCCAAAATCGTATCGTCCAAAGTTGTCGTCGTTTTTGGCTCCATCCACGCCAATTAAGCGAGCGATCCAAATCTGGAGGTGAGGGGTCGCCAAGCCAAGAATGATAGTGGTATGATGACAGGTATGGTAATACATACACCTCCCGTTAACGAGGACAAAACCTGCAATTTACTTTCGCGGTCAAAAAGCTAAAGAAGATTTACTGATAAATAGATTAAGTCATATAAAAGGACAAAGTTGGGTATGAAAGTAGTCTCAATTCCCTTGGTCTCCACTCCCTTGGTCTCAATTCTCTTGACCCTAATTCCCTTGGTCTCAGATAAAAAAAAAATGGTTACTGGCTTCTTGGATACTTTATCCACCCCCTCCATGATATCGACGGGGAAACACTGGTAGCATCTTTAAAGTAAAGTCTCTCATCGTGTTGAAGTCTCTATCTTGATGTGGGATGTTATATAATTACGCTCACATTGCCCATTTCCGCTTTTGTTCTGTAGGCACTATCACAGTTGAGGACGAGATGAGAGAGGACTTCAATATTGCGGTCATGTGAGATGAAGCGACTAAGATAAGCAAAAAAAAATTCCACACAACAGTTTCCTCTTGTATAGCAAGTACTGTTCAAAAGTTATAGAACTGTAGAAATCATTGCTCATCTAATATATCGCGATATACAGCTTCTGATGCCAGTGTTGTGGGCACTGCTACGTACTTCGGATATGCAGTGAATCAAAGTCTTCCCGTCTGGCTCTCTATGTGCATACTGTCTTGATCTGTGAAGTGTTTTAAATGTTCAATGTCCATGTCGGACTGGGTGTTTCAGTTGAGAGAAAATAAACCGGCCCTTGGATTTTGATTAATATCGTATAAGTTTATGTTGTAACTGAATAATGTTATTAACTGCGAGGATATTGTACGGTTTTGCCTTTCCATAGACAGCAATTCTTTAATGGTTTTGGTTTTCTTGCCCTTGTAGGGCGCCTACATCATGTACCATAAATCCCCCCCACATGCGAAAAGTCGAGTTCGCAGGTCCCCATCAACTCAGCAGTTATGATGATTGGGATATTATAGTCTCTAAAGAACTCGGACAGTATCTCTAGCCACCTGCTCGACACATTGTATACGGTGTTTTCTCTTTTGGGAGTAATGTTTAATAAATCTTCATATTTTGAACGTAAAACATTTGTATAATAGAATTCAACCTAACTGTTATCTTTCCAAATTCTCTCCCTTCCTTGTAACAAGTAATAATAGAATCAATCCACGGATGGATGAGAAGGCTGCTGACGGCTTAAGAGTGGACAGAATACTGATTATGATTGAGTAGTGGAAGATAGTAACTCCTAAGAAGGATATCACTTCCACCTGAACCGCGCTCGAACACTTTAGAGTCTGTTATCCATAACTTCGACCTCAAATGTATCCACCTGATATTGTTGATATAATCCCAATTATCCAGCTGATCACCCTCCTCCACCATCTTGTCATACCTCTGCTCGCTTCTTCCGGCTACCTGGCCGAATATAGGGGGCATGGTTTTCGGGCTGCGAGTAGCGTGGTGTTCGTGAGGGTTTTCGTGTAGGAAGGTTTGATGGAGGTGGTTGAGAGTATGGAGGCTTCGCATCGTTTGATGGTAGGCGTAGAGGTAGGCGAATGGGAAGGCATGCCGGACTAGCATTCCTTAGGTTGTTGAGGTAGTTGGGTGTCTGATGAGTATAGAGACATACTTAGCAAAGCCGTGGTCGTGATTGTGGTGAAGAGGCCATGCTGGAAACATTCAAGGCGGCATTCGAACCAGATTTTTGAACCAGGTGGCAATAGCACCTGCCAGCTCTCAAATTCTTCCAGAATCGGTGGCCTCTGGGCCCGAACGCGGGAGTGGTGTGGACAGTAGGTAGCAGTACTGAAAATATGAAGCTGATCCGCGGCTGAGAATGGAAAGTTTTCCCTTAGGTTTCAAATCTATTTTTAGACGTTGAAAAGTGCTTTCAAACAAATATTGCAATGATGAAAATCTTGGCAAAGAACCTTAGTCAGATTTTTCTACAGCGCCTCTCGGTGCTAGTCAGCGAACAGCGAGAGTCGTGCGAAAGTGAGTTGGCCTTGTCTTATCCTGAACTTCTGATGTTTAACATGTATTCAGCAATTATATATGACAAAGGATCGTAGGGACACTAATGAATGAAATAAGAAGAGAATAAAGCTTATAAGTACAACCAAACCAAACATTCTCCAGATCGTTTCATCTTGCTAATATGTGTTTATCTAATTTGCACTACTTTAGGTCGCACGATATCCTCGCCTGGCTCAACAGCAATGTCCACACAAGCCGTGGTAGCTGGACCTCCTCCTCCAAATCCTTTACACCCGTGATATCACGGCCCTGTTAGAGAAAAATACTACTAGCATGGTCTTGCCCATTGAACTCGCTAAGAAACTCCTTGCTCGCGGCTACTGCCTGTCTGCATATGCGCTCTTTAGGTAGTCCACGAGCAATCCCAGATGCGATGTGCTCTGATTATCGAGAGGGGCGATCTCATTCCAGCCCTGGCATAAATCGAGCTCTGGAAGGGTGGTGTAAAGGAGGTTTTGCTCGATCTTGTCTGGGTGAGTGTCTGGAATCAATAGGGTGCGCATAACTTACACAAAGCTTGTTTTCATTCAGGCTGACACCTCTGACGTCCTTGAGGACATCTCTCAAAATTTCTCGCAAAAGCTCTGATTTGACATCAATATAACAGGTCATCTCCTTGGTCTTCTTGTCTACAGATCCCCAGTCAGTATAGGAAGATGAGGGAGTATTGATATACGGACCGACTCGGCGACGAACAACAAAAACGTATTGGTCCATTCCAGTAACCTGGCCTACTGGTTTCATATATTCCACAATTGCATACGTATGGGTCTTCCCATCCCAACTGGACGAGAGTAAACTTGTTAGCCGACTGAGACTTGCGCACTGTTGGGGACGTACAGTTCATCGACCGTCTTGAATTCCAGCCTCGACGTTTGGAGCTCAAGCTTTGAAGGATGAGCTGGCGGTTCCTTGGAATCAACTTCTGCTGAAGCAGCGGACGGAGGCGCCTGGTTGGTCTCATCATTCAGTGTGGTGGCATGCGGTCGGCCTGGGCTATCTGGTGGTGTGTTGGTGGGTGGTAGGGGCATTGGGGATGGCACTGAACCATCTCTGTTGGTGCCATTATCAATGAGAAGTCGGTAGGTACCTTCGATGTGCGAGATCGGAGATATAGGAAAGTGAGAAAGTTTAGAAGTTGATTGAAGAGCTAGATACTAACAACACAGAAGGTGATGATCAAAACTTGGGAGGGGATCTGTACTCTTATATATTCATTGGTTTTCTCATCATTGCCCGCAACGGAGTTCCATTCTTGCGCGACCAACGCGGGACAGTCGATTAAGGAAATCGATTCCGTTATCCCCTGCATGAACCAGCGGCCTATGGTTGCAGCATGATGTGTTAGCTGCTTGAACGACAAAGCTGGCTTCGCCAATTCACCCCTGGGAAGTCAATTGCGGATTAATCAGTGATGCATATGGTACTCGATTGAGGATAGATCAGACAAGTAACATTTTGCATAAGCGACTACCTGGGCACACCACTATTCGGATTCTCTCGAAGTTGCAATACACCGTGGATTTCGAGCTCGAATTTCACCGTGTATGAACGATTTGATACATTCAAAGCAAACGTGGAAAGACCTAAAAAGTAAGATCCTAAATCCAACAACCCAGCCCTGTGATCCGAGACTATTTCCTACTCCTTTAGTCATAATCACTTCCGCTCATCAACAAACGGCACTGGCTCAAAGAGCACTGGCTCAAAGAGCACCACAGGGATTTCGTTAAGGAAATCGTTAGCTATGGTTTATCAGCGCTCCGTTGGACACATACTCTTCGTTCGAACTGGATGAGGTTGCTCCTTGAAGAATCTCCTCCGTAGCCGGGTCTGTGAGCTTACTCGATCCACTGACAGTCTGCTGAAGATGCCCGGCGGTAGATGGGTCTGTGGACGGATTCTGGGCAGTCTCAGGTTTGTTATCAACTTTAGACGACTCTGGCTGCTTCGGCGTCTCTGTTGGAGCCATTGTCTGTTTGGATGATTGGTAGATAACTCTGATAGGATAATATGTATGCAGAAGCGTGAAGCTTTAGAAGATGCTTGAAGAATTGGGAGGGATGAGAAAGTGAACGGTCAAACTTGTAAGGAATTCGCACCCTTATATACATTTTTATACTAAATGCCTCTCTCCATTGGGTTAAGGCAGTGTTGTAGAGTATCGAAACTTGTATGCAGGATCCTTATTCCCGAGGCAGCTGGTGGTCTGCGATTGAGGGATAATACACACCCCTGGATAATCATGATGGCTTCATCAGTTCATCACGAGGACGGACTTTGAGCTGGAATATTGAGTTACCGCAGGGTCCGGTTTCTTAGGGCTATAAGCAATCCATGTCACAGCTTCCACTGGAAAGCAACATACCAGCATGCGTTTGAGCCGTGGATATTGTTCGAGGGAGAGTATATGGCATATCGCTTCTGCAGTTTCTCCAAAATATGGAAACACGTCCGTGTGCTACTATTAAGATCTCCATCGAATTAAGGGTGCACTGGCTCCCCGGATGATCATGGCTTAGATCACCATGCATAACGGGATGTGTTTCGACTGATTGATGAGTCGAAGCGAGGAATGAAAATGCAGCTGTGAAAAGATCGTGCAAATTGCAAAATTTTGCAAAAGGCTTAAAAATAACCAGCACGACATACAGTAAGTAAACTTCCACATTGTGTGATAAAAAGCAATACGATATACATGAAAGTCAACTGTGGAGATTTGACTTCCCCTCTGGTCTTACTTCCGTTATTAGTTGATCACATATGGGTATCAGGGAATGATTCTCTTGAATCCGAGCCTAAAGATGGTTTATGCTATTGTTTTCGGATCATACTAACAGCCAGACAGAAAAGATAAATAGGGATGTCCCAGCAGAACGAGGCAACCTGCACCCACCCTCCACATTGTTCGCCGCTGTGTCTACCTCATCCTTAATCAGATTCGTTTAATTCTTATTGCAGACGAAACGAGGCAACCAGTCAGGGCAGCCTCCACTTCTCCCTCATTACTCTCTCTCAAGATGCATGCGCAAGCCTCTCAAGCCATGCAATTGGCCCCGGTATCGTCGGCAGGAGACGCCATTCCCTTTGGAGCAGCTCTCACCCTCTCTTCAATCGCTGTGGCAGCTGCAATCAGCCAGATTTGGGGATGCTTTCTACCCAGTGTACTTAGGCCGTGGCAATTAGCGATATGCTGCATCTTCTTCGCGTCCTCTGCGAGCCTTTTCGGGGTAGTGTTCTCAAGGCTTCACGGTACACGCAATCTTCTCTGCCTCTTAGTACTCGAGCTGACTAGGTAGATAATCATAGGCTTCAGGATGCATATCTCACATTGGTTCTTTTCTGCTCTGTCTGGCCACCAATATATGAGGTATTTATGTGATTGGATGATGCTCGTCATAACTAACGTTTGGTTAGATCGGGATCCTTTACAAGCTCTTTGACAATAATTCTAGGGTGGCTCAAAGAGTTTGCGTCGGAACAATAATTATGCTGTTTCTCTTGGCTGTTGGGCTTTGTATCTGGTATAACAAAGTCAGTCTCCAAATTGTTGATCAACACTGAAAATTGGCGCAGGTCAGGGGAAAAGATCAATGAACTCTCGCTGATTTTAAAGCCTTTACTCTTTTCAACCTTTGGAGTATACACTGGTTTGCTGGTGGGATATTCATATCTTGCTTCTAAGGTCCAGGAGGCGAAGGAAAAAAAATTCGCCCTATTGATCCTTCTAACCAATAGTTTCCTTTGCGGTTTGATACTTATTCTTACCTGCGTTCTTCTTGGTGTAGGCTGGGCGCCTATGATTTCTGCGGATCTAGTCCTCTGGGTGAGTTGGAATGCCGCTCCTGAAAGGGACAGCGCTAACATTATAGTAAAGATCCTTCTTACCTCTTCTAGTGCCCTTACGGTTAGGTTCCCGGTGCTTCTGTCGCAAAAGGAGTTCATCAAATCGGTTTTCGGATTCACTGGCCCAACCGAGCCGTACATGAGATCTCTCACCACTATGGTTGATCAATCCACGAGACAGAACTCCACTGCATCATTAGTTCCTCCACCAGCTGTGCACATATCTGCGGACTTGGAGACAGGCATGAATGACATTTAGTTATGGTTGCATTACATTTTTGTATTATAATATCAATTCAAGAGCAGTCACATCAACTTTGCAAGTCAAATGCGACCTCCTTGTGCCGACATAAATCTTCTACAAGGGCCTGATATGCTAGTGTAAGACTCATGCTGAATCTTATAACCCAGAACTCCCCAGATATCAGTAGGGATGGTACACGAAGTTCTTTTGCGATGATACTCTCACTAATCTGGTGGATCACCAGCACGGATTACGATTTATTGTATATCTGTGTCCCGATTGATACATGGTTTTGGCTCATCTTCTACAATATCACCTTTAAGCTCTGGTTAGACGGACCTCCCAAGGAACTGGCAGGACAGAATGATGGAGAACGGCATAAGGAAGGTGCTAGTGAGTTTCACTTGCCCTTTGAATTGAGATTCTATACTAACAAGAATCAAGTAGACTCGCCGAATGTAATTCGTCATAAGAAACCAAAGAAACACCGAAGTCAAAGCCGGATCTCTAAGGACCTCGATATGCTCTACCAAAGCATACTAGACAGCCAACAAATAGCGGAGAGTGTTGTCACTGGATTGGAGACCCAAAATCGTACAATGATGTCCGAGCCGGAGCGCCTAGAACCCCAAATCCGTGAACAGGTGGAGGAAAATCCAGAAACACGGAGAACCAAGCTAGGATACTGGTTAACGGATTAGTTGCGAGCACGTGGAACCAACAATGCCTTGTGATGGTTATGAAGGAATACACCCTGCAACATTGGGTACAAAGGGAGGAGGAGGATGCCAGGTGACATTTATATTTATGGTGGCACCCTTTGTGGTTTCATAATCGTTGTCTTGATTCATAAATGATTTAAGCTTCTTGTGAATTTTATTGCTAGAAATGAAGATATAAATTGACCAGATCCATTTGATACAATCGCATAAAAGTGTCCACGGTTATGGCCAGGAAATGTGTGGAGAGGATTAGCAGAACGAATAGGAACACACGCATATCGGAACTGTGTGTTTACAAAGAGACGTCTTAAGGCAGAGGAGTCAAGTTGAGCAGTCGGATTTAGTCTCAATTAAGTAGGCGCGATGTACACGCCTTGCCGTGAACTCAAGCGCGTGCCTTGGCCATTTAGGCGTGCCACTAACCAGCATCCCAATTTGTGCAAGGGCTCTTATCTTTACCCCACCTGTTCTCCAGAATCCACACACCACTATGCGCACTGACTGGTATGTGCAGCGCTTCATTGGTGCCAACGTCTTCTCGAGGAAACCTTCGGCAAATTTAACCCCGCCTCCCTCCGAACGGAATGCTCCAGTGAAATTGGATGCAATAGAATATGCCTGATACACATGTGAGTGACCTAAGCATGATGTGGCCGACATCTTTGAGCTTTGCTTGCCCTAAGAAATGGCTGCAGCAAGAGCTGGATTACGTACATTTTCAGGCCTCCAATGAGGGAGGATACATCTGGAGACGACATGGCTGGAGGAAGTGAGTAAGGGGATCGTTGTCGTGGGATCATTTAATGAGTTAAATTTCTGTATTATTATAAACGACCTAAACATATGGATCGCTCCAATCGAAGCACTTGCTGGGATTGATAAAAAGTCCATCGTCTAAGTGGAGGTGCTTCCGCTTCTGGTTCGGCGAAGTCTCTTGAAGAACTGACACCTGCTTCAAAATTTCTGAACGCTCAAAATCCACCAGCACCACATTTCTGATCTCGGGATTCCATAACACATTTGGTGGCCGTACATCACGATGCTCCACTCCGCAATCCAACATCTTTGTAACTGCCCCGCTCGTTTCCGCAGCCAAATCCCGTCCCATGGTTAACATCAAATCCTTGCGCGCCTGCTCGCCTGCCCATGACATGAGCAGCATGTGAACTATTCTGACCCCAAGGTCAAGAAAGTAGGGACGGACAAGAGAGATGTTCCCAAGGTAGACTGGTATAAGCTCTCCTTGAACTTCGACCAAGTGTCGGTAGATCAAACATTCGTGCTTCAACTTCGCTGTAAATGCCGTCACAGTCCCCTTTGCAACGAAAGTATATCCATACGATTCCAGAGTCAATCTAAAAAGAGCACCACGGGCGCCTTGCTTTCCAAGTGGCTCACATCCATTGTCTGGGTTTTCGGTGAGTTGACGTGACATAAGTTTCGCAAGGGATTTCCGCCCTAGAGCATGGTGGTTGCCGGCCCCACGAGCACGATGTGCGTTGATATTTGGACAAGTATCGTCCAAGGGATGTTTTCGTACAAGCCCCAACAAGCAGGCTTGTGTGCAGTATTGTCGGTGGCGAACATCGCTCTCTTCAGCCGCTTGTGATGGTTTGACCGGAGGCACCTGTCCGGTACCAGACTGGCGCGTACGAGCCTTTGGCTTGCTTGGCGTTTCAACGTCTGAGGTCCCATCCGATGAGCCAGACGGACTCTGTGGATCTTCGTGCACAGTTATGTCTGCAGAGCCACAGCTATTCCTTGCCTTCCGTGGCATTCTGGGTCTCAATATGATCGGCGACCGCTTAACAGGATGGATTCGTGCATGAAACACCGAGGGCGGAGGAGTCAAGGTTTTCTCTTCAGCAGGTATTTGTCGTAAGATTGCTTCGTGATCGATCATAGCCCTATAGGCAGTCTCGAGCGTGTGGTTTCGCCATTTTTGGCTGCGAGGCTTCGAGTCCAGTGCCATTAAGCAGAAGGTTGAAGTCTGGCCTACTGCGGTGCGACACAGTAAGATGTCGCCTTCGCTCTGCGCTTCAGCTTCGATGTTGGGTTCTGCGAGGTGATAATAAAGCGTATGCGGCTCATCTTCCTTGAGCTGAAGGAAAACATCGGCTTCTCCTGTAACCAATTTGCTGTACTCGAGGCCGTTCTCAATCATATAAGCATACGTTTGCGTGAGAGCTGCTGCCGTCAGCCACTCAGAGTGGTACACAAACTTGTCCTCTGGATTTATCGGTATTGTGATCCGATTGATGACATCCTCCGGAATATTCATAGACCCTTTGTCAGCTCGCAAAAGCCCAGCCCGTAGATTGAAGACTGACAGCTTGTGGGACGGTTTGTATTCTATAACCATACATAGGCTCCGTGTACCATCTGCCTCCTTGTATACACAAATCTGATCGGCGTTTCGCGGTTTTGGATTCGAACTTGAGTCGTGTCCTTTGCTTGAGATGCGGAGATCCTGCAGACTTTGTTGGACTTCTTCGTTGCTATCACTGAGAGTGTTCGCATGGTTCTCGAAAATGATGCCACTGCCTAAGTTGAACTCTTGACGAGCCTTTCCTATCTGTTGAAGGCGGGAGATGATGTGTGTTGTTGGTCGCTCAACGGCTAAGCGCTGATATGCCTCCAAATCCTTCTCACTTGCCAGTGGCCGATCGCATAGATCTTGACCAAGTTCTCTGAGATATTGGATGGAGCTGAAAAGTTCTGCGTCTCGTGGTATGTACTCGTAAACTCTTTCGAAAAGCTGCTGCTGTAGTACTGGAAAGTCCGTCCAAGGTTTCAATAGGGTCGGGCAGGGCTTGTTCTTAGGGCTGGTGATGGAGCCCTGTGTGCTGAGGGTCTTGTCTGTCTGGATACGAAGTGGTTTCGAGAGAAGCGTATGGCAGGCACGTATGTATTCTTCGAATGTTGTTGGTCTTGTCTTCTTTCCCTCGATCTGAGCACGAGACTCGGCTTCTTGTCGATTTCGCTGCTCATCCTCAGCACGTCTTCGCTCCTCCTCCGCTCGCCTTCGTTCCTGTTCTGCCCTCTTGTTGGCTTCCCCTGCACGTCTTCGCTCCTGCTCAGCTCGCTCCTGCCTCTCGAAGCAGTTGCTCAAGACGCGCAAACTCTACTTCCCGGCTTGAGGACATTTTGTAGAGTAGGGTTGTTATTGGACTGAATGTAATGACGATAGTTGGAAGACGCATCAACTGGGAAGACCGTACGAAGGTACGCTATTGTCGAGACAACGCTAACAGGCGAGACGCCTTCTACTAGCCGAGTCACATGCTGCATCGTTTAAGAGATTTGGCGGTTTGCATGAGCATCCATCAAAAGTAACTTATGCACAAGGTCAGCCACAGAACATGCTAGGCACCACGTTTCAACCCCAGATGTAGAAGCCCTCAAATCAAAATGTATCGAGAATGTTGGGTCCCCAGGCTCTAATATATTCCTGACCTTCGTTGTGTCTCCATCTGCAGCAGAGAACACAGTCAATTGATGTCGTGATACTCATGATAGAGTCGGCGCAATGCACTTGTGTTGAGAAAATAATCATTTGAAGCTGGAACTCGAAGTCGACATGGAGTTAACTTTGTCTCCTGGGTACCACCTCCATTTCCCAAACGATGATTGAGGACGGTGCTGTCGAGGCAGCATTCTTCACTCCCTTCAGCTCGAAACCTTCGCGACCGTTGTGGACGCGCATAGTATATTGTGCAATTCTGGACACCCTTATAATTTGTTTGGTGCTTAGAGGATTTGATTTGGCACAAGAATCCCAAAGAGTTAAATTTCTGGAACTTTTGCGACCTAAGGTCGGTGAATCCCTCCATCAGCCTGAAGGCATCTTTCAAGCATTGCAGCCTAACTGCACTGGGGGCCTTTCGGTCAGTATCGCATTGCTCACATGGCACTCGAGCCCCACCACTTGCAAAGTCCCGCATGCGCAATCCTCATCAACCTCTCGAACCACAAACAACAGTTCAGACACCCCATACAAGCTCGTTTCTGAGCAACAACGATGACTCAAGTTGTTCTACCCGACTAGCTCTGCCAATAGACTTCATCTCACCTTACGCTGAAGAGCAGCCGTTTCGCCGTACATCAGCATTCCACTCAGCGAAATATTTCATCAGATTCATTTCTCCCTCCCCGCCGTGGTCCTCCGCACATCAGCATCTTATCACGCACTTGGCAACTAGTATTTTCTCGCGCAACTACGTCCCAAAAATCCACTGCGACGCGCAAGCGATCTCAGGCTTGACCGGCTCGGATTTGCAAGTGTTCAAAACGACGGGCACAAGCGCCTCCATCCTGCAAACATATTCCCTCAAAGGAGATCTAGCCAGCGAGTTTGGAATCCTCTCAGTACCGCGACTAGATCCCCACGCAAATAGTGCATAAGAGCAAGGCGAGCTTGCTGAGCCATCCACCGGACAATTGTATCTCAGCAGAGGCAAGAGGACATCCTGATGGTAAGTCGCTTCATCTATAGTTGATTATATGACTCATCTAATATGGTATTAGGCTTTTGATCCCGAAGAACTCGATCCGACAATTGATTTCACGGCTGTCCCTGACAATACTGTTAAATGGGTTGAAGGCAGGGGTCAGTGGGTATATTGGAAGAGATGCAATGTCACTGTCTACGAGAAAGACAGCGAAGGGAATGAGCAGGCAAGGAAGCTTGTTAGCATGCCTGACGGGCAGGGAATGGTACCATCAGGTACTCAGCTGTACTGTTTCAGAGGGAAAGTGAAGGAAACGTAGCATTGTATGTGGTGGAAAATAGAGATTGCATTCTAGGTATATAGCCCTCTTTGTATTCGAACACCTCCTTCCAAACCAAGAGATACGTTGATAATAGCCCCTTCATCAGGACTGCCTGTAAGTATCATTGATACGCATTCCGTTAAATGACTTCCCTCCTCCAATTCCTTCTTGCGCATACGACACGCGGTGATTGCCCTATGTATCTCAGGACCAAATACACGAATGATAGCTTCGTCCAAAACGCCTTTCAGAGTAACTTCAGGGTTAGGTGTGAGCCTGGCCCCTCCTGTTAGGGTAACATACCGAGCATGTCCCATCGATTCTACTTGTACATTAAACAAAGCCATCGCAAGCTGTTCCACATCCCGTTCGCGAACATCCAGACTCATGAGACAATCGACCAGTCCCCAAAGAGGAAAGTCCATCGTTACAGCAGCCTTCGAGGAGGTTATCCCATCATTCTGAATTCTGACTCTTCTGATCGCATCACACATGAATTTGTCAAAAACTTCCGCAATCCCTTCTGCTGAAGCATGTTCGATCACCCGTTCCTGCGCAATGGCAAAGCTCGGATTGTTCGGGGAGGTGGGACTGCATTGTGGCTCACGGGGAGGTGTGCTCGTACAGCTGGTCGAAATAATAGGGGATGCTGTGGAGTTTTGTCGAGCTTCCTCATCGCTCTTTGGAGGAGCTTCTAGGAGCCCTAATCCACCAGGTTAGAAAAAGAAAAGTAGAATGGTTAGATGGTTTACGGCCACGTATAAGGGCCTCAGAACGTTTGGGCCCGAGGCTGTCAGACGTACCGGATACGTGCTCAGGATATACATTGTCCGTTGATGCGCGTTTTCGCTTTCGAGGTCGTTCTACCACAGGGTGTATAGTCAAGTGATTATTCGGTGAGTCATCGTTCAGCGGTTGGTGTTCTGCTCAGAATCAACATTGCTCGTCGTTAAAAGGGTTTTCCATACCTGAATTACTTTGGTTTGCATGCTGTCCATCCTCCAAAATGTCTTGGTAGACGCCTCGAACAAGCGCAGGCGTTTTGGATATCCTCATCCCATAACTTTCGGAGACCATTGTCAGGCATTTTGGGTGGGATGCCCTCTCCCACCAGCGTCCGATCGTCGACACATAATCACCAAGCTTCGCGGTTCCCAATGCTGAAGGATTTGTAGCTAATGCGCATAGAACGAAGACGTCAGGGCTGATGCATTTCTTGAGATCATTCAGGATGGCATTTGCCTTCTGCCTAGAGTAATTCCGCTTCAAAGATTCGCGGGGTTCCTCAACGAGGTTATTGGCTTTTTGGAGGGCCGTCTCTTGTGCGGTGAGCAATGGACAATATCGATCGGTGAAAGTGCATCTCTGGTTCTCGAGCAGGTCAATCAACAAATTATCCGTTAGTTGCTGCTTCGTAGTCATAACGCAAGACAGAGGTTTGATATGACAAAATCAATATATTACAAAAATTCTGCAAGATATTGCAAAATAGTGCCCAAGAGGAAAGGCCACGTGGTCCACTTGGCGCTAAGGGGGCGTGCCGATGGGATGTAAATAGGTTTTGCCAAAACGAGACTGCCTCTACCCCTGTTCCTGCAAGCCCATTTCCCTGGTGTAGTCAGGTATTACTCACAAAGGAATATGTCCTTGATGCAACCTACAATCCTATTCTAGGAATATATATATATGGTAGCTCTATCTCTAGTAAATCAAGCAATCAAGCAATCCATCTGAATGCCATGCACCTACTTCTTCTGCGGGCCTAACAACTATCATCTCTTCACTCATCTTTGACTTCAAACGGGGCACACTCCTTGTAGCACTATCACCACGCACCCACTGAACCACGAATGGCGGCCGCCGACGTTATGACTATTTCACCCATTCATGGGCTTCAGGTTCCCCTAACCTGGGTTGACATAGAATTGTCCAATACCCTGTAAGTCTAGGGCCCCACTTAGTCTATTTACGATGAGCCATATTAACCAAACGTTCCTAATTGAAGGTGCAATGAACTCCCTCGAATGCACAGCAATATGGATCCTGGCCAACAGCACATCAAGAATCTTGCCGCCATTATTGGTCAGCACAAGATGACTGGAAAATTTGCCGCTGCACTGCTCCACAAGCATGAGGACACTCCAGCTGGGCAGGTCAAGCTCGAGGTAGACATCAACACCATGCCTGCCGAGTTGATTAAGCCTGTCCTTGTCGAAACCGTTGACCCGAACAAGCTCGAGGCAGCACTCAAGACCGTGTCTGGCAAATGGATGAAGCTTGTCCAGTTCGACTCTCTTGACCTGAACAATATACACGGGATCGTCTTCAAGCTCGACCCCAAGAAGAAATGTTTGGTTCCTTACGAGTTCGCCGAAGGCCCAATGCCTGTGTCCGAGAGTGGTACGGTCGACAACGACTTCGTCGACAACCTTGCCAGCTTTATCAACCATTTTGTCAGGGGGCGGCTCCAACGTACGGGCAGGTTTGTTGATCCACGCTGAAGCAAAGAATCTATATGAGTCTTTTTGTCAACTAGACATAAATACCCATAGATGTGGCATCAGACCTTGCAAAGTCCTGCACAGTTTGCTGCAGACGTTGTTCCATTGTAGGAGCAGGAGAAAAGAACTGACTCCTGACTCGGCAGAAAGCTGGTCCAGGGACAAGATTTGCCACATACACATAGACTGGCCCAAACATGCCTTGGGACTTGCACTCGGGGACAAAATCTCCATAAAGTTGCTTTGCAACCTCGATGTGTTTCATGGTTAGTTGGGAGCCCCGAAACTGGATAACCTGAGCCGCCTCATCTCCAGACACAGTATAGCTGGTCGCACCTTGTACTGGTGTGGCAGAGACGGGACTGCCGAGAAGGTTGGCCGCAAAACAATCGATTTCGTCCCTCGCAAGTCCATGCTCTTTGAAGAACTTGGCGATCTGGTAGGCTGAGAGTGCATCATAGGCCTCCGGCTTTGCCGCATAACGGGAGACATCCATAGCGACGAAGAGCGTTTGTTAGTGATAATGAAAAGTGGAGGTGAAGGTTGGTGCAGGGAGCCTAGCACCTTTATATACCTCTTAGAGCGGTGACGGCCTGATCCCTGTGGCTAGCGCTCAGTTTGTCTTGAGGCCGGTAAATAGTTTCTCCGAGTCTTTACCGGAACACATCTTTAAAAGAGCCGCAAATGCTTAAATGAGCGATATGGCCCTGTTCTTGTCCGCCTTGTGGCTTAAAGGGCAAATGTGAGACTAATACCTGTGGCTGAACGCGTGGACTAAAGCATCGGGTCAGCCACAAGAAGAGGAGCTTGTTCATATGAAGAAGACGATGACTTCTGGGGATGAAATGCGCAAGACTTTAGGATGATATGTGGCAGCGGCAACCATTCCCTTCCTCCAGAACCACTCACTTCTGAGACTAGCTCAGGCTTCAGTGGTTCTTGAGCCAAGCCAAGCCAAGCTTCATGTATGCCAAGGATCATGTGATTACCCGAGCCACATCAAGATATTTGGGAGACTGAAGCCACCCTTGACGATGAGCATCTGCGTAGGTACCTCGGATGTCTTCTATGGTCACGTTTCGAAGGTAAGCTTCGGACTCTTCAGTGAGGGTTCATTCTTGTGAGTCGCAGATCAAGGGTTTTGGGGTAGCCAGGCTAGACCTGGTGCTCCTTCATTTGTGAGTGCTGATGGTTCTGATTGCTTGCGTTTCCGTGCCCCAGGCCCCGTAACCCATCAATGATGTCCAGCTGCACTTTACTTGCCAAATTCATAGACGTCTCAGCCATAGCTGTGAGAAGGATCTGGGAGAAAATTGAACGGATCAATGTGTAAGAGGGAACTCAGTATTCATAAGCTACGAAGTGACCTCCGTCGACGAGTTTGAAGATGTGACCGTGTACCTCCGCAAGATGAACTTCTTCCATTGCAGTTGCCTTGTCCAAGGTCCTGAAGGTTCTGTGAAGGAGTGACCAAGCATTACGTTGCCAGCTAGAACTTTGGCATGACCATGGATGAGGTGTACCCCAAGCCTCCCGTGGACATTGTGTTTGACAAAAATTTCGGCTAGCTTTTGCAAGTGCGTGGTAGATATCTCTGATTGTAGATCCTCGCTATCAATGTATACAAAATTGTGCTACTTGTTGAAGCGTACGTTCATATCATCTCCTCTTGCCACAGGCTCTCCTTTACAAGCATTTCGAAGTTGTTGACAGCCTCGTTGGGATCTCGCGCTTCTTTCAGATAAGCTGTAATGCCTGCTGGGGATAACTTGAGACCTGACAACGCGTTCGCAAAATCTTCCGCCTTCTTGTTCAAGTCCAACCCTTTAGTCTCCTCCTCGGTCCAAAGATTGGTGCGCAGAAAGAGATTCTTCAACTGAGTCCATGATGCGAGTGAGAACGAATACTTTGCATCAATGCGACCTTTCCGTAGTAATGCCGCAGGTAACACCTCCTCGTTGTTGCAAGTAACAAATATCAGGCGACCATCTCCTCTTGTTCCAACTCCGTCAAACACGTTTATGAGACCGGCCTCCGTGATCCCTTGTTGACCTATCTTCGCCCTATCGATGTCTTCGAAGAGAGCGATTGCATCTGGCGCCATATCGTCGCACATAGCCATCAGGTGTGAATCAGTCAGCCCAGTATCACCCAAGTTGAAGATATATATGGGAAAGTCGAACTGATGTGCAATAGCCTTGATCAAACTCGTCTTTACCGTCCCTGGTGGATCAAGGAAAAGTACTCCGAGATTAGCAGGAAGGCCACGCTCTAGGCATCTTGTCTTCGTATCGATAAAGAGCTGGACTCTCTCCATAATTGATGTCACAAAGGCATCGTCAAAGACCACTGTATTAAGCGGGCGTGCAAAGACATCCGTAGGAGGCTTCCAGGGGCTAAAATCCCGCTTTCTCTCTGCGTTCGGCTGATATATGGTAATAACTGTGAAAGAGTTGTAAGATCTACTTGTTTGTTCTAGGAATGATTTGCGGGTTGTGTAAGAACCTAGAATCTCCCATTTGCTTAGGGTTGAATATCCAGTTTCGAATTTCGACGGAGGAGAAAAAGATAGGCGGAATACTGATGTGCGACCGAAAATAAGGCCCAACGACTGCCCCGTTAGTGTAGGCAGGGCGAGGTCTATTGGCGAAGCTGGATGGTGCTAGTCGGGCAGAATCACAGGGTCATCGTTGTCGTTCAGAACAAATGGATGGTGCCCCGATCTTTTTGCGAAAAGCTGATGAGGTTGTTGTTTTACAGGAAGACAATTGTAGTGCGGGTCTTCGAGAGTGGTGGGGCTTGTTGCCATGTGATCCGATACTCACCAGAACACCCTGGCTCACTTAGGCTCCAAAGGCTTCAGGCTGCAAGCTTCGGTCACTTGGTGGCTGAACGATTTCAATCTCATGCACAGATATCAGCACAGTATACAATCTCCATCCACATTGCTTTCAATCTACGGTCATGGCTACCGAACCAGAGATTGAATAAAATCTAACAACTTGTGGCATAAAATTGTTCATTTTGTGCAGGCAACACTAAAATAGACATTTGTGCATCATCGCCAAGGACACATACGCTGAGGAAAGCATCAAGAAAACCACAATCATCTCTGGCATCTCTTGTCACCATGGTCTCACTGAAAATTGCCTTACAAACTGTCGATCGCACGGTTTCTGATGCAGCACATGCAGAACTGACCGGGTTTGTCGATTTGCGCAACCCAAGCGTTGTGGACAAACTGCCGGACGAGGTTCTGAATTTCGACAGATATCTGAAGCCCCCAGACCTGCAGAAGACGACTGCGATGGTGCAAGACTTCCTTGACGTAAGTAGCTCTTGGAATAAGGCCCTCGACACTGTGGAGTTTCATTTAGTTGACGACGTTACAGAATACAGGCAAAGGACTCGCTGCCGATTTCCTCCAAGTTAAAGAACCCAAACTCGAAAGATCATTCCTTGTGCTCTACTGTGCTCGGCAGAGAAGACAAATAAACACTGGGTTGGGGAAAGTTACGATTTTTCTTGCCTTGGGCCCTTTGTCCCCAGCGAACGGGCTGCCCAAGTTCAGGAACGATCACAGTGAAGAACTAGAGAGTGGTGATGCGGTTTTAGTTGCAAATGTGATACAACAAATGCTTGATAAGAATGGCGGAGGAGGCTTTGCTCTTGTATCAGAATGGACTACTTGACGTGTCCCATTCTGACGATACATGTGCCACGCCCAAGAGAGGATCAGATTCGAATGGAACTGGCATAAAGGTGTTTGATTCGAAGGGTGTTGGTTTGAAAATACGAATGTCGCAATTCTCCCAGTCTTCTGCGTTGAGGTTGGAAAGCATAGGATTACCTGGATTGACACGTTCGGATTAGCTTGGTTCGTAAACGGTAGCACAAGATTTTACCTTCGCATTGCACACTAATACGTTCCCCTGTCTTCGGCGTTGTTTCTGTTCGGTATGGCAGGGCCATATCACCACTTTCTTCCGTCGCTCTCTGGTTTATCACGTTGTGAGAGCTCCGAGGCGCTCCTTCTATGTCTTCATCCTGCCTCCCGGGATCGTTCATCGCATGCCCAAAACTCCCACAATCCGTTGCACCAGTGGATGTTGATGTATCTAAAAAGTCCATCAAACGCGGGTCGTTCGATGCTTTCATACCTTGGTCTGGATTATCGGCGGCAGAAGTTTCAGTCATGGGAGGCTCTCCAGCAGCGGCTGGGCCGCAACAACTTCGACGTCGGTCTTCAGCGGTCTGGAAACTGGAGCTAGCAGGCCTCTGCTTCGACTGATGGCGTTTGCAATGACGGCCGTACGACCAGCCTGCGTCTTCCAGGAGCTGAATTGTAGATGCTTTGTCTTGAGTCGTAGGAATTTCAAGATTTTCATCAAGATATTTTCTGACTAGTTTGAGGAACGGAGAAGGGCTTGAAGTGATTTCAGTGGAGGTCCATCCATATTCTAGAAGACCATCGACAATGGTGCGTGCACCGACTCCATTTAACGCTTGGGAACGTTCATAAAGTTTAGGAAGATGGGCTTTCCTGTATTCAAGAACAAGATTTATATCTTCCTCGTTCGCTCTCTCCCAGCTGCGTTGCAAACTTGACGTAAGTACTTGAGAGCAACCAAAGAGAACAACGACTTACTCCGAGACTGCGACACGTTCTATTTCAAGAAGGGAACCGGGGCCTGCTTTTAATAGCAGTTGAAAGAAGTTCCTATTCTTCTTTTGATCATTTGTCAAGTCCTGTTTCGATATCTTGTTGTCCTTGGCAAACTTCTCCAAGGCAGCCGTCATTCGACGGCGATTCTGCTGTAGATCCAATTCAGTTGCCGGCGCCGTGAGTGAATAATGGGTAATTTCATTGACTGAAAACATAAGGCAAAGGCGGTTTGCGCACTCATTTTCAGCCCCGTTTTTCTCAATCTTCAGGCGACCTTCTCGCAGTCGATCTATCCTCAGCTCAAGTTTCCTATCAAATATCTTCTCTTTATCACACCACAAATTTTTGTAAGATTCCAGAGGAAGAGTTCTGGCATTCACGAAGGATCGAATGAGTCGAGCCACACGCTTTATTCGAATCGGATCAGTGTTCTTCGCCTCAAACTACCTCACGAGAGGATCGGCAGTGGACAGAGGTTGGTTGACGAATCTTAGTGCCTCTATGGAAGGCGAGGCAGTTACCGGAGGAGTCGACTTCGGCGACGAAGAACATGATCGCGGCCCTTCTGATGTAGGAGTATTGGACGAGATGATAGTTACTGGAGCTGTCGATAATGAAGTCTCCTCTGAATTGCCACATGACAAAGTGTTTTTTGACAGAGAAATGCCGTCCCCAGAATTCAACGGGAACGATTGTGGGACAATTTTGAAGCTCGAGGGAGCATTTGGGTGGGTTTTGCTGGGAAAAACAGCCGTGTGAAGCTGCGGAAAGAGCTGTAGACATTCTTCCGCACTGCCTCGTCGAAAAAACTCATTGAAGCAGGTGCCCAGCTCCTACTTCTCAGTCAGCGAAACTGTATCACGGTACTGCAGAACTTCAGCTAATTACCTTTGACTTGATGATATCTGTAGGTGATAATCTACTCAAGGAGCGTATGAGATTTTCTTCAAAGCTCTTCAGAGCGATGTTATCGCTCGACGCGGTTTCCATGTATGGAACTTCCTCCTGTACCAGAAGTTGCTGAGAGAAAGTACAGGTGGAGAGACAAGGGTCTCGAGTTGAACTTTCAACTCGAGACCCTGCCTTTTCGCTTACTGTCAAGACGCCATGGTATCTGCCCAGATTGCGAACCACGCGCTAGTTGGTTTCGCTTTTTCCGGATGAGGGTTAACTCCACAACGCTCAACGACCATTTCTGTCAGGGCAGCATTCAATTAATCCTCGGAACTGCCATTAGTATATGTGGACAAGATGCAGTCGTTTCCAAGCTGAACCAGAATTACTTTCTCAGTATTGCGATTTCATGTCTCTGCTGATCAACACCTTGTGGAGACGCTCGTGCTATCAGATTTTAATCATGTATCTGAATTAGTAACGAGCGAATGCGAATTATATATAAGAAGCCGGAGAACCTGCAGGTGCCCTCTTCGCTTCGTCATTCATCATTCAGGGCTTTCCAGTGGCACCTGCATTCCTTTCTCATCTCGATCCTGACCGCTCCTCCTTTGCATACGCCTCACTTCATCCTCTCACAAGACGAGGCATCTAAATTCTGCCTCCTCATCTGCAAGTTGCCCTACCTTCTCGTTCGCATTCGTTTGCTACACCACGTCCTTACCCTTGACAGTGCATTTCTAGCCTTGTGGTCACCGATGCTGATGGACTGTTTTGCCTCGGAGATGTCATCCCACGGAAGCGCTCTCCACTGGGAGGACGACGCTTGCAAAATCCTTCGAGCCTCCACGAGCGCCGAAGATATCCAGCTTGTCTGTTCCTATTTCCCTTTCCAATATCCAGACACTCCCTTGGGCATATTATCTAGTCGAAGAACAGAGAGTTCTTTGACGGACGTCGATGAACATGTATTGCGCAAAGCGGAGGAGACTCTCAGAAGAATAGCAACAGAATGCAATTCTTGCAGCTGGAATTGGCAATGGAGTCCTTCTTTCGCGTCTTCGACAATGGGGCCTACCACAGCCGCCAACGACACGGACAAGGATTTGTTTACATTGGCCTCCAAGGTGACTTTCATGGCCCTAGAAAGAAAATCTTGCGGCCTTCAGTCAAGGGCCGTCGAAGATATCTTCGATGGTATCAAGCATGTACGGCTTCTTCTCGAATATCGGTTCAACGAGCTAGATATATCAAAGAAGGAGTACGAAGAAGTCGAGAAAGTATGATCTATCAAGAACGTGAAAGGAACAACTTGCTAATTACTGGACCAGGAGCTGAAGAACCCCTTGGCTCGCTGGATTTTCTCAACCAGCCTACGGAGCACTGGCGGCCTTCCTGATGCCTCTGACGCTCTGGCACCTATTCTACACCCAATCAAAGAATTGTTTGAGAATCACGAGCTACCGTTCATGTCAGTGCTCCAGCGCCTGAAGGTTTTAGACGTACTACATCAAGATATTCTGGACGGACTTGATCCAAGATGGGAAGGCCTTAGCCAAGAAGATTTTTGCTTCTTGGAGGACCTTAGCAACCACACCCCATTGAAACTGGCGGGGCTATTGACGGATAAAGACTTTTCTTGCTCGCAAAAACTTTACCCCAATGATTTTCTCCGCCCCGCAGAGTTACGGCGCAAATCCCCACAATGGTCAAGCCTGATTCATACTGTGAGGGTGTGCGCAAAGGCTCATCCTGACTTGGTTTGTCGTCTTGATGAAGCTGCAAAGGTAAGTTCGATGTCTCTCCTGTTCTTTCTTCGCTAAATTGGCCTCGAATAGACTCTACTCTATCACAGAAACTTCTTTTCTGGAATGGCTCTAGTCTACGGCCTTTGCGAAGCAAATCATCCTCCTGCAGAACCGTGGTGGAATCGATACACTGTCAGAAACATTTGTATGGCTTACCAGGTAAACGGTTGGTTGCTGGGATTGCCTCAATGCATTGAAGACGACGCTGGTTGCAAGCCAACTGGAACTAAGACTAAAAGTGGGCGATCTTGTCTGGGGTTCTTACCGAAAATCACATCCACGCTGTCCGCGACTCTTTTTGGCATGCAACTGAACATGGTCGGCCGTCCACAAACCTCAGATAGACCGCCTGAGCACAAAGAGGAGTTCAGCAGAAAGCAAGTCGACTCAATGGTGGAGGGATCATGGAGTGATAGCTCAACAATGGCGGGCAGTGAAGTAGGGCCGAAAATGGAACAAGGTCGAAGTAGGGTTGAGAATGTGGGTATTGTGGCTTCAAATCTTGTGTTGTCTGGATTAGGAAGTCCGGGTCAACATGTCAACGACTCGAGCCACGCAGAGGACCACGGCCATACAGGAATTGCCATAGGCCCAGATGCTCATGATGTAAGGTGTAACCATATTTTTTGTGTCAAATGTTTGTACCGAAGTTGACTTGTTCAGGATTCCGACTTGGATTCCGCTCTGGGGCTCGATCGCAGGTACGTGGCAATTTCAATATCAAACAGTATCCAACTGATGATCCAGGGATTCAACGACGACTTTGTCATCAGAAGCCTTCAAGCCCGTCGAAAAGTATGGCCGCGGCTATCACGGCTATCATGAAGGAAGTGAGTGTAACTTGTTTGAATCTATCTGAAAACGTTATTAACCATGCATCTAGAATACCTGCTACCGAATGATGAGCAGGAGCAGGATAGACTTGGTAAGTATTCACCCTATCGCGCTACTCATGTTACTTATTAGTGCTACAGATCTTCAACATCATCTCTTTCGCATTACTTTAGCTGGAAGGTTGCACTTGGTCCGACTTCCTACGACACGTCGAGTCCTTGACATAGGCACCGGGACTGGAATTTGGTCAATGGATTTCGGTAAGTCAATCCTCTTCCTCGACAGCTTTAGCCTAAACCTCGACCCTAGCAGACAAACATCCTGATGCAGTGGTTTACGGGGTAGATTTAAGCCCAATACAGCCGGGGTGGTGCGCTTGCTCTCCATTATATTTTTCGAATTAGCTGATAGTCTTCAGGACACCGCCGAATTGCATATTCCAGGTCGATGATCTCTCACTTTCGTGGAACTTTGAGTTTATGTTTGACTTTATTCACGGTCGGATGTTGTTCAGCTCTTTCTCCGACCCACTTCACGTTTTCAGGGAAGCCTTCGAAGCACTCACAGCTGGGGGTGTTCTTGAGATGCAGGACGTCATCTTTGATTTTCGAAGCTTCGATGACTCGTTGAAGGGAAGTGCGTTGGAAGAATGGGCGAAGAAGCTCCAGGAGGCGTTTAGATCGAAAGGTATCGACTTGGCTTGCGTATCAGAATACAGCAAGTACCTTGAGACTGTGGGATTTGAGAATATCGAACAAACAGATTTCTATTGGCCAGTGGGCATATGGCCAAAGAAGCCAAACCTCAAGATTTTGGGCAGGTGGTGTAAAGCGAACATCTCGGAAATGCTCTATGCAATCTCGATTGTCCCATTAACTAATCACGGAATGTCTACGGAAGCGGTCCAGGTACTCCTAGCGAGGGTACGGAAAGACCTTGATAATCCAGGCATCCATGCTTATCTCCAAGTGTAAGTACGTCTAGCATATGTGAATTCCGGCTAACAGAGAACTACAGCCTTGTTATCCATGGTCGAAAGCCAAGACCGAATCTATTCCTTGAATTGGAGAATTAGTTTGGCCATCAAGGTGGAGGATGCGGAAGAAAGACTTCGTAGATAAAGGATATGGAGGTTTAGAAGAATGAGTATAATATGAGGGGAACCGAGGAGGTACTATTGGAGAAATGTACCGATAGCTGCAAGCAGATTTTAGGGTGTATATTTAATATCCTGTCATTCAAAGCCGCTGCCAACTCGAAATTCATCTCTGCGGGTTCTTCGTTGGAGGTGCTTGATGGCTTTAGGAGAGCTCCTCACAACGACGGTCCGAATTTACACAAGTTGCAAGTGACACCATTGTGACACAACCTTCAAGCTCCTTTCTATCCCAATTGCTTCCACAGCGATAACATCAAAATGAGCTTCAGGGAAAAGCTCGACCAAGGAATTTGACAGTCAAGGCTCAGGACTAAACTACATTGACTTTTGCTGATAGTTAGCAGTCACGTCATATTGCACTCTCGGAATTACCTACAACAATTCAGACCTTGTTTGTACAAGGCCTGCACGTCTTCAGCTTGCAGTACTTGCATTCGGATATATACCAATGTGGGCCGGCGTGGCACATGGAGCAGACCCATTGAATTAGAGTCGATTCGGATTTCAGGAGAATAAAGCTGTGGTTACAGTGACCTGGGATCGCCATAATGTGGTGAATAATCAATGGTAGTGTCTGGAGGAAGATGAAAGGTTTCTTGTGAAAGAGGAAAGCGAGCCGAGGTAGGGGGCTCCGTATTTATACAAGAATGTATCTTTGTGTAGGTCGATAGAAATCTGCTAGCTAGGTTTACGCATTAGTATATAATCTGTATCAATCACAATCACGCCCCTTAGTCACGGCTCATGGATTTCCTTCCTTCTCCGCATCTGTCCTCTGAGAAGTTATCTCTCCTACACCAACGCCCATGCCATAATTCTGCAGTTATCAACTACATTGAAAGTGTGATAGCTGTGAGACATCTGTTGGCACTGTGGGAACTTCCCTCTGTAAGCCGCATAAAGTCTGCGTTCTCCTGAATTTCTCAACACGATCGGACGATTATCCCAAAGCTCAAGAATGGACGACAAAACGGTGAAAACCAAACCCAGAGGTATGAGATCCACTTTTACTTACTAGAATCAACAGCTGGAGAAAGTTGCAAGGTACATAAGCGAACAGGAAAAGTTCCTGTCTTGAGACCTAGAGTCTGGCTATATCTTGATGACGACTATCCGGATGCGGATGCTATCAGCAGTGTCGCTGATGCAGATCTGCAAAAAAAGCTCGATGTAGTCATTGTAGTAGGCACTGCGCTCAAAATCAAATCAGCAAAAAAGTTAGCGAAGGATATGTGCATTGCAGTCCGTCGGAGCGGTGGGATCGCTGTCTGGATCAACCTCAAGACCCCGACCCCGGATCTTGATTGCTTCGACCTCGTCATTGAGGGAGACTGCGAAACAGTGGCCATGCACATCTCAACTTGGTGGCTGAAAGTACCTCTTGTTTTGAGCGATAGCCAGATACAACATTTACAACAAAGATGCAAGGCACTTTTTATCGCAAGGTCGCCTGAAGCTGCACTAAATCGAGCCTTGGCCGAGTTGGATACCGAATCCCTCTCGAGAATCTTCCAGCAAGATGAGAATAAGTCAAAGATCCTCAATGCCCAAGAGAATGGCAAGTTGATCTTTGGCCCCGCGGAGCGATCCCGAATTACCAGCTCAAGCGATAGCAAAGCTAAGCTCGGTTGGAAGACAGTCAACCAGCCATTGCTAGTACTTAGAGGTACACCATCTCAAAGCCCAGGCATCCTGCCGAAACTGCTAGACTGTTGGAGAATTGAAATATCAAAAAGGCTAAGCGAAGTTGTTATTAAAGTGGTTATTCGCAAGACTGGGAAGAATCAGACTGAAAAAGTACGTGAAAGTTCGACTGTCGTCACAAAAATTATCAAACTTGGTTACCGGGTAGACCCAGAAAAGTCCCTCTGGCGTTTGAAGCAAGGAGAATATCTTAATGACGAGATTCTCAATGCATATCTTGAGCTCCTTCAGAGGTCTGTCGGTTCTCCGAGCCATAGAATCGCGCACTCCTTCACCATGAAGATGGCCCACGACCGGCCGTACAAATAGTTTACAAAGCTCCTTGAAACTGGTATATATAAAATATATCTCCCAGTCAACCAGGAGAACTACCACTGGAGTTTCGCTGTTATAGAATCAAAGAACAAGGAAGATGCTATACAATGGACCTATTATGATAGTATTGGCGCCGGTGCTCCGGCAGCTCTATTAGACTGGATTCAACAATGGTTCTATGGCAAAACAATAAAGGAGCTGACTGCCTCACCCAATCCAGAACAGAATAATGGCACAGACTGCGGCCTCTTCGTCCTCATGGGCATTCGTCTCTTGATTGCTGGGCGGCCCCATCTCACTCAGGCCGAGAGCAATGGTTTACTTCCATCAATCAGGGAAAGGGTCCTGGCGGAGCTCCTAGCTTCAAGCCTCGACCCTTCGGAAGCCCAATATCAAGAGCTCAAATTGAAAGAGACAAACGCCAAAGAAACTCCGCCGCAATTCACTGAGGACAGTAATGGCGACGACAGTGATTGCGTGATTGTACCTGCCAGACTCGACAATCAAGATCACAGTAATCAGCTAGAGCTATTCGTGTCGCAATCCCAGGCTTCTGACTCTAGCAGTTCTGGAGGAGACGAGAAAACAAGCCCTGAACATATCGCTTCCGAATTTGCAAGGGAGTCAACAATGCTGAGTACGCTAAGAGAGGCTGTAGCAATAGAACGAGCTACACAAAAACAACACTCGAACTTGGCAACAGAGAACTTAGAGCTTGCAAAATTGTGGGTCATGATTAGGACAGAGAAGCGGGCTCTAAAACAACGGTACATCCACTACGAGTTTTCTCGTCAATTCTGGGCAGTAATGAAGGATTTCAACAGGGGCCCACACGAACGTGGCCCAGTTCCCAAGGCTACTATCTTGAAGGTGATGGACAAACTTGAGATCACGGATCGGGCTGACTGGAAATACCTTCTACAACGGGCAAGGAGAGCGTCATTTTGGACTGAACTAGTTGAAATATTCAAGGGCGATCTGGAGCACTCTAGTGTCGTGCTATGCGCGGTCCCAAACACGACGTACCGGTTGGAGACACTAACAATGTCTAATCGCAAATTGCTTTTCGAGGGGATTCGTTCAAGGCTGGAAGATCCAGGCAATGGAATTATGGCAAGACTCAAAGCTGCAGATTCCCTATATTGGGCATTGATGCATAACGGCCTACCCACAAGGGATCTTCCTATAGAGTCCGCCAACGAAGTCCTGCCTTTTGAACAGATGGTGAGAACTGGAAAATAACTTTACATATATTCAGCAAAGCAGATTATAGCATTACAGGTAGATAACATCAAAAATATAGAAAGCTGGTTTTCTGTAGCTTTACCGAGGTAGCAGAGTACAACGTGTCTGTGCCAGTTAAGGAGCAGTCTCCACTTTGAGACCCCTTCCCTATCAACTATCGTTGTTACTTCTCCAAATGCTCCTAGTGAAAGAGATTCTCCGCTATTCTCACTTCAATAACAATACCGACATCTTTCTGTGTGATACTTATAAGCCTACTCTAAGACCTAGATTCAGACCAGCAAGGCATACCCTCTGCTTTCAGACAAGATCAATCTTAATTCTTTTCCCCATTCTCCTAGCCGCTATAATATCAAACTACCAGCAAGCCATCGACTGTGTTACTCAGAGAACGTCATTAGACTCTCTGCCCCACCACACCTTCCTCAGATCTCTCTCTGAGCCAAGCAAGTCAGCTGGTGCGTCCGGTCGCGAGGAATGATGAGATATTGAGGACGAGCGCTGGGTTGACGACTGCGGACATTCGATTTCTCTAGTAGAACTCGAAAAGGATATTTAACTAGTATTCGAAGAACAAGAGAAGTCATGGTCGGCTACCATGCCCAACTCTTCAACTCCTTATCGTCACTCATCTAGACTATTGCAATACCAAGAGAATAGCCCATCTCAGGCCATAAATGTTCGTGTCAAAACAAAACAGCTTCGAGATACCACGCGAGTCGAGACCTCAGCCGAGGACGAGAAGGAGGATTCGGCGATGCAATAAGCGGCGCAGGGAGGAGGGGAAGAGGCACAGGATGCGGAAGAGGGAAGATGTGGTAGGAGCAGTAGACGAAATGCAATGACAGCAGGAGCTTGAAGAGGAGAGCGAGCTAGAAGGAGAGGATAAAGAGCTTAATGAGTTGGCTCTAGGTAAATGTTTGCAGAATAGAGAAGAGAGGATAGCCTACACCATTCTAAGGACGAGGACTCTAGTTCTGATTCTTTCGACAAGCAATATGAGGGTATACGCCTAGCAAAACGGCGAAGGCTATCCTCGCCACATAGTAATAAAGGTCTTAAAAGTCGTGGTTAGTACAGCGCGAGGCCTGATATCAAATGACTCCGTCGCTTACTACCTATATCTACTAATAGAGGCTATGTGTGGCCTAAGAGTATGCGTACTTATGCTTAAAAACTTAGCAGCTGATAAGCAACTTAATACTCTACACCCTTCCCGGAGCCCAACCGGTATAGACGAGTCGGAACTTGCTATCGAGTACTAGGAATGACCCTTTCATAGATTCCTTAAAAGCACCAGGATTAGGCCCAACACGAGTTGCAATCTTGAGTTTCACCTAGTTGATGTCCTAAGTTAGATACAACAAGGGCTAGACAGAATGGCAAATAGTAGAGTATTGAGCGAGTTGGATAAAGTATTATAAGTGAGGAGACGCATATGAAAATGTCTATCGTCAGCCCATTGAAAAAAGGAGGGTTTACTGGAATTCGGCTTTGGCATGCTCCTGGTAAGCCGAAAAGGAAGAGGAAATCTCTGCGAGCACTTTTTGGAGCTAACCATTCCACCGCTTCACTAGCAAAGAACACTAGCTCTGCCCGAAAGTAATATCACCCCTGCCCCACAGAACTAACCCCCTGCCAGCAGCAATTCCATAGTGTCCACAAGCAAAACTACATCCGCCAGCAATACTAAAAACACTAGCAACAGTAACGACTCGAGCTCTGGCAATATCGATAGCAAAACCGGCAGCACCAATAGCATCGGCATTGACACCGTCCACAGAACTACCGGCAACACCAGCAACAGCTGTACACCCTCCTCGGATTGGTGTATTAAGGCTGACGGAGTTCGTAGCGGCTCACGTCATAGGTTCGTCGACAAGAGCGTTATCCTATGCCAACTGCTTACAATGGTTCTTGTTCGGGGTGGATTTCACCGCCAGCGCAAATGAGCGGAGGAAGAGAGAGGGGGCGAAGGGTGTTGGCTATGAGCTAGAAGAGATGGTTTGGTTGATGAGATGGAGTGGTGCTGCATAACTTTAAAGAGCGTGAGGATTCAGGTCCGCTGGGCTTGCTTCTTAATTTGAAGAGATGTATGTATCATGGAGTGCTCTCAAGAAAGTCGTCTGCCTGCATTCATTTATCCCAAAGCCCTCTTTTGCAGATCCCGTGCTGCCGCCCGGCAAGCATCATGGCTCGAAGGGAATAGTCAGAACCAGTACTGCTTGGTGCCATACCCATGGCTCTTGCCGAGAACTCAGGCCTCTCGCCTCTCGTCCATCGAGACACTCGTCAGTGTCAGGGCAGATAAGTAACCGAGAAGAACGCGAGACCTCAAGTGGACTTCATGCAGACCGGAAGCAAGAGACAGCAGGTGATGATCGCAACCCCACTATCTCAAATGGTGTTTAAGGTCAATATTGTCATCATATCAAGGTGATGAGAATGAGTCCTAATAAAAATTGTTGTATGCATCTCCTTGGCACCGTTTGTCTTATATGGCACTGGAAAGTACCCTTTCCCCAGGACGGGCATGGACGGTACGTCGCTCACTTGCCTTGAGACGACTACCATATATCTGAGGCTGTGTCGGTCTTTCATTCGGCTCCCTGAGCTGCTTGATAGCTTTCCCACCTCTGCTACGGTTGAGCTTCATCCAATCGTACTCGCCATCCTCTACTTCTCCAATATTCTTCAACGCCTCGGTGAACAGATCCCGAAGATAGTCATAATCTGGCGTGTCCTCGAATCCAAGATTTCGGACATAGCTCAGATACTTGCTGAACTCCTCAGGCAACCCATCACAGAGATCCTTGATCGTGGTAGTCTGTTTTTTCTCTCGAATCTTCTCATACTTTTGCTTATTCGTGGCAGCTTTGAGTCCTTGCCAAGGTAGCCCGCCCTTCAGAAAATACATGAAAATATGTCCCAGTGCTTCAAGGTCATCTCGTCTCGATTGTTCCCGGCCTAGATGCGTATTTATACTCATATATCTTGCAGTGCCAGAGAGTGATTTCCGCTCACGATATGGGATATGTTGCTTGGTTTTGGGATCCCGGTATTGCTTGCCCATGCCGAAATCCACCACATGGATTAAGTTGGCTACATTGGATCCGGGTCGGCCAAGGAGGAAGTTGTCGCTTGATGTCACGGTAGATAAGGTTCTTTTCGTGGATTGATTGAACTCTCGAGAGCTAGACATAGTAAGCATAAAATATTAGCTGGAGGTAGCGGCGACTGACCATTTGCTTCGCAACCATAACCACAGTCTTCGTTGAGAATGTCCGATTGCAGGCATCAAAGAGGTCTTCGAGAGAGGGGCCTAGGAGATCGATGACAAGGATATAATGGAGGCCTTCTTGACCAAAGTAATAAACATTGGGGATACCAGCTATCTAAACGTCAGTACTGCGACCATTTGCAAGAATTTTGGCTTACTGACGGATGCCCGCTAGAATTTTATATGTTCGATACTCGTCTCGCAATTGTGGAGCATCACTCTTTCGAGGTTCCTGCACACGACAGAAGTGTGAGTATGTAATCCTCTCGTACGGTATACCATCTCTGACCTCCCTAGCGCCTTGTGCTTATTATATTGATTGCGTAGTGGTGTTGACGTACAAATTTAATCGCGACTTGTTGGTTATCTAACTGGCTTGTCCCATCGAAGACCACACCAAATGAACCCTCTCCGATTTTCTTCCGGACGTGATAGTGGGTACCGACGATATTAGGTGAGGAGGACGCCATCGGATAAACACTAAGAATTCGTGATCGAGCTCGACAAAGGATTGGGCGTCAACATTGTTGAGAAAAGATATGGCAACCTTGGAGAAACGCGAGGCTCTGCCAACAATACTCCCGGCACCTGCAGCAAAGAAAATATTAGCACGTTAGTTTGGTTAATGAGGTGCTCTCAAATGATGCGCCTGTTGCAACGACTTTAAGGTCAATGGGGTAAGATCGACTGGAAATCAAATATACAGTAACAGAGGGAGGAGCGCATTTCGCAGAGAGGGCTTCGACTTACAAGAAAGAGCTTCAGTGAGGATGTACCTTGAAAAAGGGGGATTTTCGTCAAAGTCGATTGATTATGTGACGTTGGAAAACTCTTGGATCTCCTATTCGAGAACGGCGCATGACTGCAACGGAGATAGCGCGTATGGCGATTAAAACACAGCCACACGCTAGCCTCAATGCACAAAGCTGCTCCCGCCCTCCTCGATCTACAAGGTAATGGCACGACAAAAAGCCAATCCCGATCAATGTCACCTGCACGTTCATTGAAAGCGTTGCCGAATATGTCACAAAGATCGCAAGCAATTGGCAATGTAAGAGCTCCTCGTGGAGATCCAGAATAGCTTCAGATAATTAAAGGGATATCTAATATCCAGGGGAAGGTCACAATCATAAAGCAATGTTAGGGTACAAATGGCAGCTAAGAAACACGCTGACGTCACTCAGATCCTCCCGAACCTCGACGCTCCCAAAGACGACACCGCGCAATCTTAACCAAGATATTGAGGTCAAAGTGAGGGACCGCTCCGGTAGGAGGACATCAAGGAGAGATTACTCAAGCCCTCACGGTGGACCCAAGAGCGAAGACAACATGATATATACAAGAACAACTGGAGGCGCGAAAGATTTCAAGGGCAAGAGAAAGTGGTTGTGTACTCCAGGCACAAAGCGCAGAGATTCTAGAAGAGTTCTAATCCATGGAGTTCCAGTCATTACGGTTAACATCAATCACCAAGCAAAGATCATTCCTCCAAAACGATTACAACCAGAACGCACAATTGATGAGGGCCTCATCGTTGAGGCATTAATGCAAAAGTGCGAATACCGCAATCGGGGCTGCAAACTCAAGCGTTGCTTCAATTGCCAATAACATGGTCACATAGATTCCCACTGCACTTCTGCTCAGGCATACGGTTATTGTGCAGAAACGCACAAAGCAAAAGAGTGCGAGAGGAGGACGGCCTACCCACAGCAGAACACCAATGTGTGTCATGGAAAACACAAGAGTTGGGGCATTGAATGTAAAGAAGGGACAGGAGGAGCAGTTGAAAATAAGAAGAGCGCTGGCAGCCCCTAATACTACGTCGGGGATTTTCTTGTCTCTCAACCCATTGCCATCTAAGAGTCATGGCGTAATCTCGCGGGTCTGGTGTACATGGAGCGTAACCTGCTTTTGCAACAAGAAGATAGCCACAGCGGCATCGACATCGACATTGACAGCAAGAATTCTCTTGCCGGACTTGTGCAGCATGAGAATAGACGCGGGAAATGACTAGAAAGAGAAGAATACTACATAGGATTACGCGACTCTGTAGAATTGCTTGACATCGGACGGAGTGGTGCCTCGATCTTCTCCTCCCATCGGGTCCCACTGGGACATGCACCTGGCAGTTGCGGGGCCAGGAAACAACCCTCGACCTAGTCTTTGCCACAGAGGGGTTGGGGCCGTCATTCGACTTTGACTCGAACATTCATATTGGACAGCGGTCAACCGCACCAAGAAGATTCTGGAGAGAAACAAATGTTCGAACATTGAGAGCATCGTTAGAGAGATTCCTGTGGCACTGGGGACTGGAAACCGTAAGAAATTGTTGGCGCCATAAAGGCCCCCAGCCGCCAATCCGGACGGGTGAAGCCGGAGCTTCTCTTTTCAAGGACCGATTGACCACACTACGCATAGGAATGGATCCAACCCTATTCAGGACAAGCACAGGAATACATACGGATCCCCCTCCATCACTGATCCTCTTGTCTCTTCTACGACACCGACTTGCTGCAACTTGGTAGTAGACCGGGTCTCAACACGTGCACCAGCAGGTATATTGACTACCTGTGGACAACAGCAAATTTGAGACGAAAAATGATGAGAGCCGGAGTTACATTGAGTACCAGCTCACACAGGCATTGAGCAATGAAAGACAGATCCTTACCGCCATTCCCAGTGATCTCCTTGCCATCCTCGTCAGGTCCGCGCGCTCTCCTCTGGGCCATCGAAAGCCTCCCGGCAACTTTTGTAGCACACTCTGACACTGCATCACAACCGATTTCCTTTGCATTTTTTCTGAGAAGAGCGTCGTCCCTCAGCACGCCCTTTGCAGCCGCCCTCGCCGCCAGATCTGCCTCACTCCATGTGTCGCGATCTCCCATATCGTTACCGCTGCACCAGTGGGTCAATAGTTCCACGAAGGATTTGGTATAAGATGGAATTGACTTTGCATGTAAGTCGGTCTCCTCAGTCCGCTCTAGCGTCGTGGCAGCTTTCAATCACCGCCTTTTCTACTTCTGGCATTCGGAATTCCTGTGGCTCCCGATAGTAAGTCACGTCCTGGGTCTCCCCAGTCTCTTCGTTCCAGATCCTTGTCATAAGGTGTTTTTGCCTTCTCTATGTTGATGGCAGGCAGCTTGCCTCCCCTCGGTTTTCGTCCTCCAATCCATTTGCTTCCTCCTTCTGAAGCAGACGCCTCCTCTTCTTCACCTTCTGGGCTTTTCCTCATCACTAGGCAAGACTTCGCCACCTGAAGCAACAACTTCCCCTGGGCCCACCAGGAACCCGGCTGGGAATGGCCTTCCAACAAAGGTGAAATCGTCAGGACACCTTCTCACAGAAATTTTAGCTTCTCATCGAATCTTGCGGAAGATAACTGTCGACTGTGGAATTTTACCAGAATTCCGCGTTACTTCCCTTGTACAGACGCAAGATGGAGAGATGGTCGAATCGTGCAGTACTGTACAGACAAGCCTTAGGAGTATAATATAAGCTTCTTGGAGGGCACATCCTTGCACTAAGCACGACCCGCTTGGTGGAGTATTTCTAGTTTTGATTCGGTCAGCGTGGGCTTCTCTTCTTTAGAGTCTTCTCAGGCTGGGGATAGACCGTCGTAGTCGTTGATTTCGATTGTGCGAAAGTCGGCGAATTCCTCCCACCACTTGTCATTGATGTGGTCCTCATGTACCTCAGCCAGAGTTATTTCCTTCTTCTTGGCTTCACGGAAGCTGTTTCTCCTTGTTGAGAAGTCTCCAGCAAATCCTAAGATTCAAGATTTTCACTTTTCAAAGCTTGATCTGTAGAGAGAGCACAACCGCAGTTTTGACCCTAGAGAAGTTTAGCGTCTATGTATGGCGCATCGAATTCCGTGAGAGCATCATTTCTTCAGAACTTTTACCATCTTGCGTCTCTCGAACTGTCTCTGTTCCCACAACTTTAATGTGGCTTCCTTCTGCACGTGCGCTGTGTTTAGACGCATCTTCCATAAGCCGTAGCTTCGTCTAGACTCTTATTCTCTTCCTCCCTCGCCCTTCTTTCGGCCTCCTAAGCTATGGGCACGTAATATTCCTTCTCCGGAGAATTTTTATTCCTCTGCTCTGCATTTATCGAAACAAGCTCATAAGCACCAGCGGGCTTCTTCATCTGGGCATCAGCACGGTACTTGGAAGTTGTTCTTCATATCTCCTAGCTTGGAAGCTGGCACTTGCTTTTCGGGCGTGATTCTGAGACACAGAATATCGATTACCAAATGTGAAGGCGAATCCCTGCTCAAAACGCAATCTTCCGATTGTGCTGTTGCATAATGCGGACTAAAGTCTCCGTCATGCTTCCTCGTCCGTCATCGAATGGCCTGGGAGCGGCTACGGCGCTCATAAAGGGGGACTACAATAGAGCGAGAAATAATGGCGAGATGGGTGGAGGAGTCGGCAGACCGGGGACATCGTCGTACGCTTTCATATAACAACGAACCGGCTTTTCAACCTGATTGCTCTGGTGTCTCCGCCGCTGGTCGCCGATCTGAAAAATGTTTATCAAAGTACATCCAACAAAAAAGAAAAATGAGCCCATAGCAAGGTATGTCTCTCAAAAACTCGGCAAGCATGCGCTTCAGCTCGTTCGAAGCTAAATGTCGCTCTTCTTGAACTCCCCGTGCTGCCTTTGCCGTCGCTCATGTGGTAAGACTTGTGGACTCATCTAAGTCTTGGGTTTGACCACGACTGGAGACGGTTCTTGAACTGGGCCGGCCGTTTTTCAGAGGTAGCGGACTTCGTCCATTCGCAGTCTCATCAGTGGCCTAGGGCCAAAGTATAAACTGACTTCTTTTGGGGGAAGGGAGGTGGGGTTTGGGGGGGAGCTAGAGCAAAACCAGCAGTAGTGGTCACCTAGAGGCTGGGAAGGAGGGAATGGGGATTGGAATAAGATGGGGATGAGAACAGGGATGAACATAGAGCGGGAGCTAGAGGAAATGGACTCGCCAACATGGAGCCCATAGTAACAAGAGGCAGGGATTGCGATTAACAGAGGGAAGATTCTGGAAGACGGCATTGGTGGAGAGATCATAGCAGTGGAAGATAAATGTAGGGAACAGCGAGGATTATGGGAGGTGGAAAAGATGGGATTGGTGGAAGTGGGTGTAGGAAGTATTGTGGTTTATGCACGGGTGGATAACAGATACACGAGTTGATTGGCTTGGAATTTGGAGTGTCAGAAGGGTGGATGCATGGGCAATGGTATGGAAGATGGAATTGAGAGATATAATCAGTAACTGTCAGCGGCGCTGATAGCAGGGCCCCAGCGTTTCTGGGGCTCCATTGCTTGCTATGGAGTTGCTGCGTTTGTCGTCGGCGGTGCTAGCGGAGGTGATGTGCTGCTGGTGGAGGTACGGGCGGAGGTGGCGTAGGTAGTATTGGTGTTACTATTGGCGGAACATAGCAGTGGAGGTGGCAGCGAGGGTGGACGTTAGAAGTGGTGCTGCTGTTAAGGGGTCGTGAAGATGGTGGTGAAGTTGGTACCGCTGGTGGAGGTAACAAAGTAAGCGGTGATGCTGTTTTTGGGCGGCGGATAGACGGTACTGAAGGAGCCTTTCGGTGTGGCTAGGAGACAAGGATAGAGACGGGCGGGAACGGACGGAAGGTACTGGTGGCGACATAAGCTTTTCTGTGCAAGGATGGCAGTGAGTGCTTAAGCCTCCCAGCCGAGGGTCAGAGTCTCGAGTGAGGGAGGATTTGGAGGAGGCGCAGATGACACAATTGCAACGATTCGAGCAAAAATAGGGGAGCAAGCCTGTTCCGTAGTAACTAGCCATCATAGCCATCATAGGCCAGAGAGAGGCCCGTTGCCCGCGATTGTGTGTCTGGAGGGTCACAGCTGTTACCACTTAGGGAGATTGATTCAACGTTCTTGAAACAGTCGTCAAGCGAACTGTACTGCATCAGTGGTTTTGAGCATCACCCGGTTGCAAGGCATGTCAAGTAGGACCGGGTAGTTGTGCACGATGCCCATTGCGTATCGGACACTAGATCCAAAGTCTGACCTAAGATGAGGGAGTTGGATCAAGCTTTTGTTCGATCGTGCAATTTGGAAGCTACTGCCGCGCAGGGCAGAGGAGATCCACATGTTCCGAGCAGCGACGAGTATATCGATGCTGCGTGGGCACAGGGAATGAATGTAGTTGCCCTGTCCTGTCTATCTGAACAGGAGATGAGGCAATTATGAGAAACTCACGATGTAGAGGAAGCTGTCGAAGTGGCCCACAGCAGTGTCGCACTGAACCCGGGTTCAACGCTATTCTAAATTGGGTTAGAAAGATTTCTGGGATATCCTCCACCCAAAAATGACACAAATTTATTAAACATTGAGTTTTAAATCATTTTATATAATAAGTATACCCTTCCAATTTGAGGCCACCCCACAATATCGTCACGATACTGGATTGTGATCTTGTGAGGACATCAATATTACCAAGCGGATCAAATGTCTTCTCTTTTCAGGATTCTCAGAGGATACAGCACTACCCGACTTAAAGATCCTTTTCTCCAAGATGTTTCCGAGTCAAATTTTTGGAGAGGATGGTTACGCCGTCGCAATATTAGCCTTGTGAAGCCTGATGCGAAGCCCATCCTTCGCAACAATAATAGTCTTGTATTGCTTTTTGTCCATTTCTTGCACTGGCGACATACTCTCAATCTGATCGAACCGTTGAAACAATCGCACAAGAACGTACCCACCTTCAGTAAGCCCATATTGCTCTGTATTATTGTTAACAAAATAAAATCAAGATGTGAAGCAAAATAAGGACAACTTACGTCCAGGACAAAGCCTAGCACCTCCGCCAAAAGGAGTATACCTATGTAAATAAGAAAGTATTTTAAGTGAAAGTAGTAATGCGAAGCTTTTACTTACTCCCACCCGTGTCGTCGGTTTTCCCATCTTTCTGGACGGAATTCCCAAGCGTCCTCGCCCCAGATACTTTTATCGCGATGAGTCAAGTAATTACAAAATTTGACCTGCGTACCTTTACGCAAAGCAATAGGCTGCGTTCCATCTGGACCACCACCGACTGGTAATATAGTGTCTTCAGTTGCGGTGCGAGCATTGAGTGGCCCTGCTGGATATAACCTGTTTGTCTCCATCAGGACCCATTGGAGATATTTGCAAGCCTTTAATGTAACAAAGTTAATTTGTTGATGTGGTTTAGTCTCCGTCCCGAAATGTGCAAACACTTCACTGCGAAGACGAGCCAGGGACGTACGGTTTCGCAGAAGTCGATTTAGACACCAAGATACCATAGCTGCTGTTGTATCTCGTGCAGCAACGAGGACGTGTAGAGTCTGGTAGCGAAGCTCTTCTGACGAAGTGGCAAAATCCGCAAATGAGTCGATAAGACCACCCTTATTTGACGGTAGTGCAGAAGAACCTACAGCATGATATTCGGCAGACATTTTTAGTGCTTGACTGACAAACTAAAGGGTATATATTAACTTTGATATCAAAGATAAGTGGTAGTCGTACCTTGTCAGTAAAGTCATGTACAGTTTTGCAAGCACGACGAAACTGAAGACTGTCACAAAGCCAATATGCGGAACCAAGGCGCATGCGCAAACTTGCCCATTCATTTGCGCAATCAAAGGCTTTTGCAACATTTGTTGGACTAAGTCTGTTGTCCAAAGTTATGCTGGTACCAGTATCTAAATACCTGCATCTCTCGCCCATGGCAGCACGTTGCGAGTTCACGCTGGTTCCAAACAGAAGCTCTGTTGTTGTATCTAAGGTGAAGAAATGCAGCAGCTCAAGGAATGAGAACTCTTCTGTCCAGCCATCATCTCCTATTGTTGGCATAGCTTCGAACATGATATCTACATGTTTGGCGAAGATTACTAGATCTTGAAGTTTTCGTGTGGTGAATTGTGGGCGCAGCAGGTCTCTGACATTTTTCCACGCCTCGCCATGGACTGTGAATACTCCCTTTGAGAGGAAGGGTGCCACACTCTTGATGTGTGATTGGGGCCTTGGGAATATTGTTTCCCTCGTTAGGACTGATTGGATATTTCGAGGTTCCATTGTGCTAAGAACTTTGATCTCACCACTGAAGTAGCCACAAATGCCATGTGTTGGACCGTAATTTTCATATCTATCAATGTGGTCAATATACATTCCATACCTGGAACTCCTAAACGTGGTCATAAAATCACGAAACTAACTTACTTTTGTCTTAAAATGACATCTAATACATCAGATTTATCTTTCAAAGTTCTGAATTTATGGCTATAGCTAATTGGTAGCGGGTTTGGAATGAGTGGTGGAAGAGCACAACTATTTTGAGCCGCCCACCTCTTAAATTTCTTGCGTTCGTTATAAACATAGAGTGCTGAACCCGTCAAAATAACAAGGCTTATACTTGTAAAATATGCGGCAAACTGTGAGACAGAAAATACGATTATCGCATCCATGTTTTATGAGAAGAGGTATCTGAACAACTATTCAGAGCTTAGGTTGACAACCTATGTAGTATAAGACCTACTTCCTTACATACAAGCAAAATCCACATCTTCTTGTACTGTAGCATTCCGACAATGATGACCAATTCTAATCACCGCCCTTGTGTAAGTCAGCACAACTATCTTCTGTTCTGACCAGCTGACTAGACTTCGTATCTCTACCACTACATACTTGGACACTCTTGTGAAGCTAGCTGTACGACTTCTGACGAATTTTCCTTCGCATTCCGTCCTCGTCGTTATAGAATCCAAGCTTCTCGGCTTTCTCAACCCACATTATCCACCCGGCAACGTGAAATCGAACCCCTTTCTTCTCTCCTCTATTATATCGGTGTCCCTTTTCCCGTAGAGTTTGCGGTACTCGTAGAGACAGAGGATCGACGTGTGCCCCGTGGAAAAACAATCGACGAGGTTTGGTCGAATATCTTTTTTACGGACGATGTTCTCGGCCGTATTCTTCTGGTGGACGAATTTATAAGGCCGCTTTCATTAAGAAGGAGCTTTCACCGACGAATTCTAATCAAAGAGTATGCTCGAGAAGTTTACGGGTTAATTGCCGTCTTTTTAACGGGTAAATTATAGTATCGGATTTGCGCTTCGAGCGGGTGGTCTCTTCACCGGATTTCGAGCAAGCATTTCACAGACCTCCGGAGTGATTTTTGAGCGTCTTCCAAGCTTCGAAGAGCTTTTTCTCTGGCTAAGATATGCCCGAAGCGCTAATTCTTCTCTCTGCTTAGCCCAAAGTCTCCCGGTACCCTCCGCATTACCGTTTTCTAAGCTAATCTTCCTCATTGACTTCTGGCCGTATTCTTGGTCTAGCGCATCGTAGAATTTTTGTTGAGGCTAGCTTAGTGCGTAATGAGTTCTGACACCTACCATGGGTGGTAGGTGTATTGGCTCCCCATCTAGACAGCTGTGCTGATAAAAAAACAAATGGATCCATGACTTGATTGTTTCTTTGAATTCTATGGAGTTGGAGAGAAACGTCTTGCCGGTAATGCAACCGTGGTGACCTTCAATATTGTTTTATACTGATAGATAAGCGGTAATTTTTAAGCTAGATTAAACACTAGATAGAGAACTTGAACCCCCTAATCCTAACCCCCTGGACCTTACCAGTGTGGTCGGAGTAGCATGATTGATTGTGGATGATCCAAGTTTATCATCTAATAGTTTCTTCCACTCTATATCCTTGCCATCCGACTCCTTTTGAGCCATTGAAAGTGTCTCTAGCCCCGCACGCCTAACCCAATCCTTCCCCTGTGTAGTACATGCAATTATTAACGACATATTAGCTTTAATCCGTCGAATGTTTGACTTTTGAAGGTCAATTGACAAGAATCGATTCTCCTCAACTTCTGTTAGGCGTAACTTTCTCATACAGAGTAACGAAATGTTATGTGCTGCATTTTTGTACGTCTTGATCTTATTAAGAAGTTCCCCAACGATATCGATATATTTGAGTTGAAGGACGTCACCTAGTGGATCTCCTTCTTTTTTTAGTTCACTGCCAACACGAATATTCTCGCCTGAAACTATTGTGAGGGCTGTCTTCTTTCCTTCTCTTGTCTCAGCAGGAGCGGCAAATTCCACTTCGTTGGCGTATATGATTGCTCCCAGGTTCACGTCGACGTCCGGGACATCTGGGGCTTGGAAGTAGGCTGTAGCAGCGTCATGGAGAGCGTATACCTCTAACCAACGAAAAGTACGAGCATTGGATTCCCCCCAGCTCAAAGCATCATCAAGAGAATCGGGTATGTTATATAGCGAAAGCGGCCTTAGGATGTGTCCATTGAATTCGTGTGTTGTAAGGCGCGAGGCTTTTATAAAAAGCTCTGCGCTTATAATCCATTCCTTCAAAAGAGAAATCGTGGTTTCGCATCTCATCTACCGCTGCTTTCGATACCAATTCTAGATTTCTCGTATCCATATCGCACGATCAAAATGTATAGGAGCAATTTAATCCTAGTATAGAATGAATAGGCCAACAGATTCAGTATATAAATTATAGTATATGGTCAGCATACATGGTCATTGACTCTTATGAGAAGTATTAAACAAGTCAGCCATTGTACTGTATTTCTTTACTAAGTTAACCAACGATTTTGAAGAGGATAACCGGCCGGAGTTTATGCTGACCAGTGAGTCCGACCGATCGATCTTTCCGAACACGCTGAGGATGAGCAGGTTAAACGCTGCAGATTACTCTAACTTTCCCAGCCGTTACTGATGGCTGCCTCTCCTCCGAGACAAGCACAATATGCCAGCAGACCTCGGGTACGTCTTACTCGATTCTACGGGTATCGACTCAGGCAGGAACGTCAGTGTAAGAACTTCAACTCTGTGAGAAATTTCAAGTAGAGGTGCGGTGCGCCTTGATCTCACTCCAGAGAGCAATATATTGCCCAGAGAGCTTGGGGTGCATATTTATAGGAGCAGGTCTTGAACATTGCCTTGCCCTAGTTCTGTTGCGAAAGTACAATTGAAAATTTGCATCCTTAGAAGAGAATTTAGAGACTAGAAATGTGATTATTCAACAGTTGGTGTAGAAATCATCTTCATCAACTTGATATCTGGCCTTTGAACCGTATCTTCTTTAAGTTATTACGAAGCTCCAACGTCCTTGGCCTTTCTTTGTCAATTGAAAGAAAATCCCTCACATATCATAAACCTCTCGTAATTGTAGCGGAAGCAAGACACGCTGTCGCTGTAGCCCTACTCTTAACTCCTCTTCCTTTTTTCTTGATCTGGCTGCTACTTCCGCCCGCGGTGGGGGAAGGAACGACGACTTTCACAACTTCTGTATCTCGTCATGCTCGACGAGTCTGCGTTGTGCACTTACCACAGGCGGATGCTGATTTTTGTTTGGATGGGGTAATGGAGTGAGTTTCAATGCGGCTTCATTGGTACCTTAAAAGGGGAATAGCATAGCCTCACCATGGATAAAATGACAGCAGAGTTGTCACTAGTGAATCAATACGCTGGCGAAGTAGTATAAAAGCTTTTCAAATCTAATTATGGCAGACTCTAATGACTGGCCAATTGAGAATTGCCTGTTTTGATCTTGGTATCTTTTCCTAGCACGCCCCTGCTTTGCGCTTACGCTGCCCCTGTGGCTCGCCAACCAGTCGGCTTGAGGTTACGTCCCATATCCGAGACAACTCTAAAAAGACGTCACTGCTCTTTATCACTTCTCTTAATATCGCACTTAGAACCACTTCATTCCCTCAGACTTTCTCGCACAATGTCTTCAGAACAGCTCACCACGCTAAATGAGTATAAAATTGCTCTTGGGGTGTACAAAGATGCCAGCGGGCCGAGGCGAGATAGAGGAAGCCATGCCACGCCTTCACAATGCTTTGCTCGATTGTGTTGCGTGCGGTGCATTCAACACTGAAACAAGAAACGAACCCTTAATCGGGAAAGACTGTAAACGACCTTGGGATGAGGGAGCTCTCGAAATGTCTCACCAAACTCTTTCCGCCGAGCTCTATTAGCGTCGCCAGGCGGAAACAAGCTTTGATAATTGCTAAGGAAGTCTATGATAACTAAGATTCGCAGTTCGGTATCGGTCGTTTGCCAGAGCAAGCCGAGGAGGAGCTCTCAAAGAATTTGACCGAGTTGGGGGCGCAGAGAGGGGCCATATCTATTAATGCCATCGCCATTCTGACGGAGGTCGAACACCTTAACAAAGACTTCGAAAATTTCTTACAAGAAGTTGGCTAAATCAATATTGCCAAACGTATACCCTTTAGGCGGAGTTTCAGTGATTCGTTGGGAATGGGGAATGAATGAGCCTACTGCGTAATTTTGTAGCTGGAGTTGATTTATAGACAAAAGAAATTTTTCGTCTGATTTGAACCGAAGAGCTTGCAGGTGAATTGTGGCTCGACTGCGAAATCCTTGTCCTCGAGATATACTCATAATGGCATAATGGAGGCCACTTGTCTGGAACAATATATTAGCTTGGGAGATGAGAAGAATGGTGGAGGAAGCGTTGCTAGTGGCAATGGGGATATAGCTGCTGGTAGAGCTGGAATTGGTGTTATTGCTGGGTGAGCTAGTTCGCCTGCTCGCGGAGGTGGTGAACTTGGTTTGGCTGGCTGAGGAAGGCGGTGGAGGTTGCGTTTCTACAGGTGAAGGCAGTGTTGCTGCTGGTAAATGGTGAGGATGGTCTCACGGCTGGTATACTGGTGTTGCTATTGGGCGTTGCTAGGGGGGAGCTGGTGTTGCTCATTCTTATTGCCGGCATGGTGATGTAGCGACTGCCTTAAATTTTCTAGGGACTCATATTTTAGGCGAATCAAGTTGAGATGACGTGCCTCTGACCTCATCCCAGTTTCAACCGGTCTGAGAAGCTTCGATTCTCATTCTGACTACGGTGGCAAGAGTGTTACATTTCTAACATATCTAAATTCTCGGGCATTTTTTATCGAAAAATCAGCTCTCTGCCCCGAGATGGCTTGGAGTGTTTTTAGTTATAACTTTGCCAAGACCTTCTCATAACCATGCAGATCCTCTCCTACCACCTCCTTGAAAAGTAGCCCCACTCGACCACTTAGCAAAAGAGTCGATGTTATGACCGTCAATGGCAAAGGCCAGTGGTCCTTCCAGCTTTTCCAAGTGCTGTGATGCAGTAGTGCGAAAATCCCATGCCCTGGATCCAATCCGGTAGAATTGTGCTTCTCGGCTTTCTTGTATCTCATGGTCTTGATCGAATATAAGAGTGGCCATTTTTTCCGCCCACTTGACCGGGACATGCTTATATGGCTGTTCAAGGAACCATTTTAAGGTCTTGGGAATGTAGATGGAGGAGGACGCGTGAACCACGCCACGTGTACCTGCATAAACGTGCTGCATTAAGATGTTCGCTACTAAGTCGACCGGTATCTCATCAAGGATATTATTGGCGCCTGGATGTTCTGCCGATGTATGCCAAACGCTTTGGCCACCAGTAGGCCTCATCAAGCGAGAATAGAGTGTGGACACAGGGCATGATCCCTTCGGACCGTACATTTCGTAGGGCTGAGCGATCGCTGGACCAATGCTAGAGGGCCTAAGCAGTAGAAGGGGAAGGCTAGGGTACCGCGCTACCATCAAACGCTCCATAAGATGTTTTGAGTAGGCATACGCCCAAGGAAAGCTTTGAAGATACCTAGTCGTGCCAGTGTGCTGGATTTCGTCAAGCTCCGCTTCCGCAGTATCCGGGTTGGCTAAGTAGTACAATTTCTCTTCAATAGGACCGTCGGGGAGAAATGAATTCGCGAATGCAGTCGAGACTTGGGTGAAATTTTCAAGTTTGGTGAACTTTGTGGACATTTCCGCCAGTCTTAGTGCGGGAAGGCAATTATCCCTGACTACCTTTGCCACAGGTGCTCGAAAGCTGATATTTGCGGCAGCATGGATAATCAACGTAACACTTCTCTCCAGTTCCTCGAGAACTTTCTTGTCGATGCCGAGATTGCTCTCGGTCATATCCCCAGGAACAAGGATGATCTTTCCAGAATTGATCCGATCTTGTATTTTGTGAAAATGAATTGGTAGGGTATGTCTCCATCGTTCCAAGGCTTTGCTCAGTGGTCCACGAATCAGCACATAAAGCTTTTTTACCTCAAGCACAAATCGAAGTTTGTAGAGGCAACCTCCTAAGCCACCGGTTCCGCCGGTCAAGAAAACAACTTGGTTTGCGTAAAATTCATAAATTCCAGTCATGGCTAATACCATAGAAACAAAAGTGTTCCTGAAGCGTCTCACCAAAACACCTATATTTATCATTCTGCTGAGACGCTTTAGCTAATCAGTAAGATCATGACACATCTTTTTCAAGGATACCAGGTCATCATTCATTTGTTCACTAATTTTCTAGTTCAGTCCCTGATGACAATTGCTTTCAGCAAGTCATATTTAATTCTATTTAAGAATCCTGGCACTAAATTGGTTGTTCAATGGAGACTCTTAGATGCCCAACTGCGATGAGAACTGACTGGAGAATTGGCTGGAACCATGAGAAAGGGATAAGATAATCCCTGATCAGCCAAAGGGTTACTGTCAGCCTCAATATCGACACAATCAAGCGCTACCGCGCCGACCTGACAAGTCAGACCCTCGATCGTATCGCTAGTTTGGTCGTAGAGAATGGAACTAATTCTGCTCAATCCGGAAGCTACTGGTACTGGCGCCACTATTTGGCATTGTTCGAGTGGTCGCCCTTTCGGTATATCCCTTTGGTTTTCTCGAGGCAATGACTTGGAGGTGGATTCAGCGGATGGAACGTCGAGTATATTCAAAATTCGGCCAGTTGTAGGCTCGATCATTACGGCATTTGTAGAGTCGTAAGAGACTTGGTGTCCATTGAGTATGTACTGTAATGATGTGAGCAAAAAGTCGCCTCACTATGCACTTATATACATACGTAGTACCAGTATCGCTTCCCGGGTTGCAGAATAGTGATTTGAAATTCAAAAGTGTTATTCCACGTAGAAGCTTCCTTGTCTTCCTTCACTTTCATAAGAGGGAGCTGTCTTGAGTAAAGGTCCCATGAACCGAGGATATGAGCATATCTGATAGTTGTCGGAGTTTTCAATGTAAAGGATGTGTGAGTTGATATCATTTTAGGAAAAGGTCAGGAGGTCTGCGTGATCGTTGACGTATTTGAAAATGGAATTGGCCTCTGTATTGAGGGATGGTCTGGCACCAGCAGTATAAGTTGGTCAACTTGCTTACTTTGACGCATGAGCCTCTCATAAATTCGACAAAAGCACATGATTGTATACACAGTCTCCCAGAACGACAGTATGGCAATTTTGCTTCTCAAAGCATACAGTCATCACCGAGTTTGCGCTTGTGTAACCTTATTCAATACTGTAACAGTGACTCCGATTCCTGGTGAAAGAAACTCTCACAGCAAAATGCTGATTTGAAATTCCTTAGTTGTGGAATTCTGGAAGTTTGAGTTGGAACTGGCAATGCTGACACTTGCGTAGGCCAAACGGGAATAAAACCCGACAGTCATCCCACCTGTCTGCAGTTACCTTTACATGTGGATAGCTAAAAAGTGGGAGATCCATGGTTAAATGATGACTTCAAAAAGAGTCATGAAATGATGACTTAAATACGCAGTTTATAGCAGCGGGAATTTAGGAGAGATCAACTTGGGTATTGTACAGTAATGCGATCTTATACTTGAAAACTCAATTTGAGACTTGTACGTGTTCACTTTCAGGCTGGATCTCTCGACATCCGAAGCATAGAAGCACGGAACTCTTTGTTACTAAGAGAATTATGTCTGATTCTATTGGAGACGATCTCACTCTTAAGCAACTAGATAAGATAGCGGCACTTCACAGTCTCCCAACATATGGTTCAAAAGCTGACCGAGTCCAACGGCTTGTACAGGCATTGGGCCGAGAAAGTTTGTACAAGTCCCTTCAACTCTATGATAAGTACATTGACAGACCATTAACGTAGCTTTTATTTCGGTCTCATCGAGAATTCGCGCCGAAAACCTAGATGATGTAACAGATAGTAGCTCTGGAGCGGTTACAGAGCTGCTAAATACCCATAGTGGAGCCGATACTTCCAGGACATCTGCACAGCCAACGGCTTTAGCGGTTTCTAGACAAGCTCCTTCGAAATCAGTGTAGGTTTTACGTTGTAATAAGTTCCTACTGAAGCCTTATCTAAGAATTGTCTTATAAATTAGATTACCTTCTCCAATAAACCCTATCGATACTCAATCACCACGCAACCAAAGCTGGAGAACTTTCCGAGGCCAAAACCTTGAAAACCGGATGCTTTTTCTTCAAGGGTTTGAGGAAAGGGATGAAGAGCAGCTGCTAAATTCCCAGTTCAATCTACGCCTGATTCCGTTTCATTCGGCGGCAGGAAATTTGTATCGGGCCCCAACATTGAGAAACTTGACGGATACGCTTTATTGAGAAATTGTGGGAAAGGTTGAACTTATTCCTAAACCTACAGCACAGGCTAATATGTTCCAGAGGTTACTGATATAAGATTGTATCGGTGGGAAACACGCTTCATCGATCCTAAGACTGGTCGATCCTGGGCAGATGGCTACAAAATCAAAACTTTTCTCAGCACACCTCCCGCATTAGATAGCGTCTATCTTGAATACAGCTTGGGTCCTCCTTTGCCGAGTCTAGAGATGTTCTTTACATTTAGGTTCGTGGTTGGTACCTCAGCACCTAAGCGAGTACTTGAGCATGACGAATCCGAGGTGACACTTAGAAAGTTTGAAGCTGCGGCTAGACGACGCATGGAAACTATTGAAGCAGCAGGCGAAACAGAGTGGAATCCATAGATCAGTGAGGAGCCACACAATAAACGAATGATGGATAAGAGATACGGCGGACTGAATATCGTGAAAAAATGACTTCCTCCTTCTTTGAGCAGGCTACTCGAAACAAACAGGTTTAGAAATGGACAGTGAGAGAGCGATTCGAGAATTTAATTTTCCATGCGTTGGTCTCAACCGCTACGCGAAACCGTGGTATTGAATGCATGCGGCTACATGGAGGCAGCAATAAGTGGTCGGTTGGTTGACGACATGGGTGATCAGAGCCTCTTGCTAAAGCTGCTATGCTTTGTCGAAGCTGAGGTGCGTTGGCCCGGGTTGCCCAACTCGGTGAGGAATGCCTGCAAGCCAGGTACACTAGGACATTATTTCGGGCGAAATTATCTCCTGCTGTTTGGTGAAGCGTGTGTACAAGAACCCCAATATGGCAACTAGATATAATAGCAAATCATTCAGTTTTCATTATGAAACTACTCGTTATTCGGAAGATAGTGATATCATACTGTACTGCTGAAGCTGAAGCAGTGATGTGACTAATCTAGGAACAAATCAGCCCTGCGATATGCAACAATAAATCATGCAAGTCCATAAATCCATCGGCAAATGTTTAACGATCAGCATATTACTCCTAGTCGCTCTCAAATCGTAAATCAGCCTCTCAACCATGACATGCTTTAGATCACTGTAGACTTTCGCATTACAGTATTCGTATTACTGTATGGTTACTGTGAACTAGAATAATTTCAGTTTGATGTCAGCCGATCAGCCTCGTCACTGACCAGAATTGTCATCCGGATACTGAAGTGGAAGATCGGCCTTGCTATGGCTGCCTGCTACAGCCTCTACTGCGTCATTTGAACATCAATAGAGGCTGTGTTCGGCTGCCTACAAGTGGAGCTGATGAAAGAACTTACAGAACGACCTCCGCCTTGGTGCACAAATCCCGCAGAGCCTCACAGCAATGCCGCTCTCATAAGTTCATGAGAGATACCCACAGAGCGTCCTAGAGATTTTTCTCTATACAGATCAAGCATCTATAGACACCATAGAGACATATGTTGAAAATATCCCTGTATATGATTCGTTTCGGACTTTCCTACATGCTTGTTGATTGTGGCTGCTGGCAACAACAGAAGTACATCTATTCACGAGTCAATAAATACATCTGATTATTCTACTCGTTTCGCACTCCCTTCAACGCAATGGCGTACAATGATCCGGGATTTCTGAGAGGCAAGCCAGCTAATGCGCCGAGGGAAAACATCACCTCATCTCCCAACGGCAATCCGGAGCTCTCTACAGTTGATAAAACATGGGGACCTCTTTTTGATGGAAAGTTCCCAACGGAAAGATTTGGGCAGTTTACCAGAGGCATTGCAAATCATATTGTACGTTAAGGTCCCGGAAAGAAGAGTGAGACACTGTTGATATCCAAAGACTAATTATACATTAGAACAACATGTACGCTGCCCAGAAGACTCTAGCTATTCCGCCTGGCAAAATGGCAGAGTTTTATACTACCTATAAGTTGGAGAATGAAAAATACCCTTTGAAAAGTGAGAAATGCATGCAATATCAAAATCTATCTACTTACAAGGCTCGTAGCAATATTCCAAGTCTTGTCTCATGATCATATATCTTGGATCTATAGACATCTTGGCTGCCAGCATTACCTAGTGCAAGACGAAGATCTTACGAAAGCACCGACAATTCCAGCATTGACACCACTTGGTTTCAGCCGTTGGATGAAACTATTTGTCTTAGCCTATCCCAACGAAGAATCTCAAAGACTCGACAAAGTAGTTCTATTGATGCCAATTGATGCTGATGGGGTATTGATAGATAAAAAGCCACAACGTCTCCCTAAGCAACTATCACGCTATCTGTTACCGCCCAACGGAAACCATGAGCTAAAGAAGCTACTTAAATTTACGCTGCCTGGTTTCAAAAACTTTGCTACAAGCAGTCAGACATCATCGAAAATTCCAATAGTAAATTCTAAGACATCTTCGACACAGCATCACGAGGATCTATATTCTAGGGAATTTGCAACCTCAGAGGCCCCCTCCACCACACCAGGCTTGGAGCCAGATATACGAGACAACCGCCGTGTCCACTTCCGTCATCACCAGCCAGCCAAGAGTGCCCAACAAAGGAAGAAAAAAGTGGTTGTTCACAACTCAAGGCACAACAAGGACTAGTCATACGCTAGGGTCAGTCCGCAAAACACTAAATACGTAATGTTTTTGGATTGTAGTATAGCAGCTAGCTTTGTTGAACTAGTAATGGGCCTAAAAGCTTAACCAGAGTGGACTATAGTGTATCCCAGCACTAGGCTTTGAAGACTGTAATGCTTTGAACTTGAAGCCGGAGCTATCAGAGAATTCCTTGGCCACGTGCTCAATCAATAGCCGCAATATGCATGTGAAACTTAATCAGATACGTTTAGCCACGACTTTCGAGAAGCTCATTTGCATCAGAGGTTCGCCGAGATACGTTTTCGCGAGGGAAGCTTTAAGACAAAAGAATTGTAAAATTAAAGAAGAAAATTGATAAAATAAGGAGCAAATGTATAATGCTCAAACAAAAGAGCCTACCATGCGAAAGTGAAATTCTATTAACCGACCGTTTTACGCCATAAGTCTCTTTCTCCAAGGTCAGATGACAGATCAGGACCGTCGTCTCTTGGGCGTGCTATTATTTTGACCGTGTAATTGTCTTTTAGTAGCCTTTGATGCTCCTTTACATTCACGGGTGAGTCTGGTGAGATCATCTGGTTCAGTAGGTCCGTGATCTGCACGGCCAAAAGGATTATTCCACCCTTGTGCTTCTAGCAGTCCATTGACTGTGAATGGTGATGCGCTTATATTTCGACCCTCGCTTATAGAGCGCTTGTTATTACCAGTACGAAGAGAGATTGGAATTAAACTGTCAAGATCTCGAACTTTCAGCTCTACTTTGACTCGAAAGAGTTTGGTGGCTGGATCAATGTTTGCAGAGCTATTAATGGGACCTGATAGAGGACGATGTGCAACGTAAAACTTTGATCCGTCCTCAGTCAGACTATTGAGAAGTCTGTGAAGTTTGCTACTTCCTTTGTGACCTGGACCTATGATACATAAGATTTGAGCCTGGCAACTGATGTGGCTCCTGTTTCTAATTGGCCTTGAGGTCAGCTCAAAGTAAAATAAAGAAGAGATAAGACATTCTGCAAGTTCATTTAAAGATTTGCTCTTTGTGTGTTGTTTCCTTGTCTCGGATTTGAGAGGTTTCATGGTGCTGACATCGTATAGAGCAGGTGTTTTTCCTTGAAGTTGTGTATTGAGACGATAATATCGATTCTCGATCTCATCGGCTGC